>VZSV01000104.1:710769-721522 GCA_013398735.1 Nothocercus julius
CCAGCGCAGGGCTACGAGGATGATCAGGGGCCTGGAACATCTGCCCTGTGAGGAAAGGCTGAGAGAGCTGGGCCTGTTCAGCCTGGAGAAGAGAAGGCTGAGAGGAGACCTGAGCAGTGTCTGTAAGGACCTCAAGGGAGGCAGTGAGGAGGATGGGGCGGCCTCTTCTCGGTGGTGACCACTGATAGGACTAGAGGTAACGGCCACAAACTGAAGCACCAAAAGTTCCACAGGAACTTTAGGAAAAATTTCTTAACAGTGAGGGTGCCAGAGCCCTGGCACAGGCTGCCCAGCGAGGTTGTGGAGTCTCCTTCTCTGGAGATCTTCCAAAACCGCTTGGACATAGTCCTGAGCCACATGCTGTAGGTGACCCTGCGTGAACAGGGGTTTGGACTAGATCATCTCTAGAGGTCCCTTCCAGCCTTAAACATTCTATGATTCTCTGAAATGCTAGACTTGCAATTTATTGTTTGAACACTAGGGGAAGTATTGTGCTATAGTAAAAATAATTTTAAGCAGATATTACACCTGTATCTGCTTCTACCAAAAACAAACAAAAAACCTATGAAAGTCTTATGCAAAGATGAAATCAAAGGGACACTGCTTTTAATACTGACTAGCTTTACTAAGCCAATAGATTTACTTGTATGGAGACATTCTTCTGGGCATGTTAAATGCGCTCATTGAGAGCAAGAAAAAAGGGTTCCTGAATCAGGTCAGGAAACAGAGCCTTGCTAAGTAGTCCACTACAAGTCAAGAATTTAAGTATGGGAAATATTGTTGAATGCACCCAGAAAGAACCCACTGCACCATATGTGCATAATTACAGGGCTGGATAATCAGACTAAAATACCCTCATGACATATTACACTTTTTAAGATAGCCTCTTTCATTTTAATACAGCTCAGCACAAGACCAAATTTTGCTCAAATTAAAAGACTAGTGCAGTTAGCTTTAGATTACACAGAGAACCTCCTTGGGTCTGATTTGTCTGTACACTTGATAGTACAAAGCGTTTATTTTCTGTCTGAGGAGGACAGAGTTCTAAATCAGTTTGTGATTGCTCTTTCTTAGAGATTAACAGATTGGGTTCTTAATCTTCTGTGTGCTTTGGTTCTACCTCATCCACAATGCTTAATATTTTCATTATTCTAGTAGTGGCAGACTACATTCCCACTTGGCAGCAGTGAGGAGAAGAATGGTGCACCCTCCTGCAGGAGCAGTCTGGCTGGCCATGCTGCCCTACCCATCAAGAAAAGCATGTCCAACACCTTACCTTTAAAGGCACACTGAGGACAGACTTACACTAATGCAGTATATAGTTACTGTGCTATCTTTTCGACATCGCGTACCTTCGTTCACACCTACTTTTTTTATGAGTTCTGAAGTTTTGTTTCTGTAATGTCCAGTAATTTTAGGGTGTAATTTGTTAGGAGGATGAATGCAAACTAACAACATTGTCACACAGCTTAGTCAACTCGGCATACATTTCTGGAAACATCTAGTTCAGACTGGAAATAATCAGGCACTTAGACAGGAACTAATCTAGTCATCCTTAAACCATCATCTTAAATAATCACTCATATCTCTGAAGCAGCACAGTTTTTTGTTCATAGCCATGGATTGCTGGTTCTGAGCTCTTGCATACTGTTGAACATGCAATTTCAGCTCTGTCCTTGGGGTCCCAATACTTTCTGTGCCCTGTCAGTTTAGATCTTGGTGTATTCAAGGAAAGGATTCTAATTTAAATTTGTCTGGAAGCCAGTTAGCCAGTTGTTACTCTTGAAAACAACACATCAAATTGCCGAGCTTCTTCTTCTTTATTTTTTTTCCTGTAAAACAGGAATTTAGTATTTTTTGTTCAGGTGAAACTTGGAAACTTGTCCTTGGAAAAAGATACAAATAGCCACTCAAAACACAAAGGAATTTGAAAGGTTCTCCTAAACATTGGAAGTGATTTGTTTCAAAGTTGTAGAGGTATCTGAAAATAATTGCTTCAATCTGAAGGAAGGGATGATCAGAAAATACCACCACTGACAAGGTGTTATTAGCTGGAAACTTTCGGGTAGTAGAGGCTGAGCCAGGAGTAATAGCAAGTGTTAAAATGATTTTAAATGAATGAATCAGAATAGGAGATCAATAGCAGGATATCCAGAGTCAAAGTGGTTGAAACTGGTAATGAAATACGTGAGTCAAAAAAAAACAAATATATTTTGTCTCTTAGTGAACAGTGTTGACCAGCATGTGTTTCTCATCGCTTCTTTTACTGAATTAGAGCTTTTTAGACCAGTAAAAAATGCAGACAGCTTTCCCCCCTCCACCCAGTACTACCTTATAACACCAAGTAGAATTTGATTTCTTCCATTATGCTTCAGTGTAGTGAGTTCTTTTTTAAAAAGAGTGTTTTTATATTGTGCATCAAAAGAAACTTGCAGTATATTCTAAAATAACTTATTCAATAGACAGGTGATTTTTTTTGATTTCACCCTTTTTTAGTGTTCTTGTTTGTTTCTAAGCTGGAGTTGCATATATTGTGGATACTGTGCTGTCAATCCCATCTAAAGTATCAACAGTCTATAGCTGTGTGACCACCTTTAAAACAATGTGTAGGAGGAATAAAAGAATTGAATTACTTGCTTTTACTTAGTGTATATTTTTTAATATTTCTAAAAAATATGTTTGGGTTATAAGGATCATTTTCAAGAGCTTAATTTGCTTTCTATATGTCTCTGATGACAGAGGTTTGCACAGGCCTGTTCACTGGCATCAAATTCCCCACAAATAAGAGGGAAGGAGCAAACCAGATGATTCTTTCCATGTCCTGCATCTAGAAATTGAATCCAGTCTGCGTATGTTAAAAATTGTGGCACCCTCCTATTGAACTGTACAAAAGCACAACCTACACCACATAGTACCTCTCCACACGTGACGTCAGCCGTAGCAGTTTATAAGTCCCTGGAGGTTTTTAATTTAGCATCTTTTGCTGTGACCAAACAGGCCTCACTCAGCCTGTTCTTTCCCACCATTTCCTCTCTTTCTGCAGCCGTCTACTGGCTGCCAAGGCAGAGGTTGATAAAATGACTATGCACTTACCTGGTGAGAAAAGTTTATTTCATACAAACAATTCGGATGGCCCACTTCACCCTACCGGTGCTCCCTCAGTAGAAGTGATCAAAGGAAACTATTTATTTAGAATAAATATACAATTTTTTAGGACGTAACCCCTTCCTGGAGCTAGTATCTAGTGATTGCAGAAATGGCAAATAGTATTATTTCTGTTCTAACTTGCTTTATTGCATTCTTTAATGTGAGCCTACATTAAGCAGTAAGTAGACTTTTTAGTTGACATTGAATATATTGTATGTCACCAATAGGCCTTGAAAAGCACCTTTCTTGATCTGATGTTGAGAAACAGCACACTGTGCAGTCAGCAGTGAACATATTCTTGTGAACCAATTGTAATTATAGCTTTTGTCAACAACACATGTCATAGGAGGTCTCTGATGTCCCTGTTTTGGCAAGAAATAATAATTTTGGCATTCACTGCACATACCACTCAATTAAGTAGAAAAGCCATGCTGAGGGCACAAGCGGAGCACTATGGAAGCCCTCCATTTAAATACATGAGAGATTCAAGTGTTAAGGGAGATTGAAGCTGTGGGTCATTTGGGGCTTTGTAGACCGCTGAGCTGGTACATTACAAGAGATTAGCAGAACAAACCCATTAAGCAGAAACTAGTTGTGTGTGCACATCTCATTAACAGCTTTGAAAATACATCCCGTGGAGAGATGTTAGGGAGGTGTTAGGAAAACGTTATGGTGTTGCTCTCATAACACAACTATTACATTTCATCCTAAGTGTTCCCTTAGTAAAAATCCATTAACTTAGTCTTCTTGTAGGTGAAAAAGGAGGGGGGGAAAAAACACATAGACTAAAGTAACAGGTAAAGAGATTAGCAAATAACGATATTTTGCATTCTCTGGAAATCAGATCTATATCTGTGTTACTATCAAATTATGGGTAAATTCTACTAATTCTACAATTCTACAAATTATCTGAATCTTTACTGAATAGATGAAAGACTTGAAGTGCCTCCTGAAAAAAATGATTCAGTACAGTGGTTTCCTGAGTTAATGGCCATACCAAGCTTTAGAACGGGTAAGTTTTCAGAGCTTGTGCTGTTACAATAAATCCAGGCAACACCTTTACTGATTAAAAAAAAAAAAAGAGAGAAAACAAGAAAACAGAAAGTGCATAAAAGATAAGTTCTTTTTAAGCTGTATCTCATAAAGTAGCCTCTTCTGTGATGTTGCCACTCTATTCTGTGGAGTTCTTAAGCCTGTCCAGTAAATAGCTCAGTAAATTATAACCTTTTTCTATGCAAAACAGCAGACATAAATTCTTTGCCCTCAGGTATATGGCAGATCTTTACCTGTCTCTCAAGAAGGCCAACGTTACCAGCTTCCATGCCAGCAGAACATCTTCACCATTCAAAGGAAAGCCTAACACCAAAGGTTTAAATCAGCCCGATGCTGTGCAAGAATTCCTTCCCAACCTAATGCAAAGAGCAATTGTAGTCACGAGTGCAAGTTTGAATTAGCGCACTAATTGCGAAGCAAGATGAATAGACAGAGAACAGCCAGTCAACTGTGTAATGACAGGAATGCTTCCTCCTCCTCTAGATTAGTGGCAATTGCCTTACCAGTTAGGAATGAGGCAGCAAGTCTAAATTCCCCATCCAAGGTTCTCTGAACTTGTAGTCACAGCAGAGACTACTTTTCATGAGTGCTGTTTTCTAAGGGGCATCTTTCCTTGTTAACCATATTTTATCATGTGAATTTAGTTGCAGCTTTAGGATAAACTATAGAATGCAGTGCTGTAGCGTACTAGAATTACATGCTTGAACACAACCCCTTAAGTAGCCAGATAACTAAAAATGTTATTTGAATACTTTAGGCATTAAACTCTTATCACAGTGAATGTAACAAAGCAGACATACGAATTATCAGTGTCTGATTATAACCCTTTCTTCCGGAGAAGTGCTGAGCTTTCTTTTCCTCTCCTTTTCCCCAGCAGTTTGTCTTATGATGGCACAGCAGATGTACCTTTAGGAGTGTCTATGCCACTGAAAGCAAGGTAAGCAGTCTGCAATGGAGACACTTTTTGAGTTGGGCAAAGAGACTTTAGTTCCAAGGATGACATCATCTTTCTGTTGCTGAATTATCAAGATCCTAGCAAGATGAAACCAGTTTTCTGCAGAACAGCTGATCTCATGTCATGTTGCTGGACCAATGCAGTTATTTCCCTGCACCTCCTACCCCAGCAAAAAGTGCTGCTTCAGTCTATTCTATTTCTGCAATCTCTTAGCAGACCTAGCAGATAACACACCGCTGTGTATCTTGGCTCCCTGCAAAACAAACCTCAAAGAGAGCAAAAAACCGCAGTATCTCAAGTCCAGACAATAAAGTAAATTGAGTTCACCAGCTAAGCACTTCTGGGCTGAGGAAAGACTGTCATGTCAGAAGAATTCTTAAATTAACAGTAGTGGATTGGAGTATCAACAGCCAAGGATCCTTTTCTGCAAGACCCAAGCAATCAATTATTCAACACTATTCCATAATGGAGCAGAACAGAGGCATTGCCATTCCTTTTCAAGAACAAAAGCAGGGGTGCCCTACCATGGGCCTTATTTGGGCTGATTTGTCCCATCTATGCCACCATACTTGCCGTATTAAAAAACTCATATGATCTAAATATTACTGAATATTACCAGTTAGCACTATAAGTTAGCACTTATAAAAGCTGAAGTCTGTTGTATTGAAAAAGAGCCTTCAGGAAAGTGTTATGAGGCACATACCAGTAAAGCTTCAAAGAGTGTCTCAGTGACTGCAGCCCAAGCTGCATTTTTCTAAGAACTATGTTTCTAAGAAGTAACAGTGTTCCCTGCAGGCACGCTGATTGCTTACCATTAAGGGCTTTATCCCACTTTTGAAAACTTTTGAGTTTTTGAAAACTTTTAAAGGCTTTTGAAAACATGAGGATGCTTGTCACAATGTTCTTGTATTTAAGTTTCCTGTTTATGCTTTAGAGAACTCCTGAATTTGTTGCTAAACAGGCTTGATACTTGAACGCCAAGTGAACAACCTTTGTTTACTGTAGGATAAGCAGTAGGTAGAGGAACATAAGCATGATACCTGCAATATGAAGTCAGACAGTGACTTAAAGTACTGCATAGGAACTAGAAAGATGCAGTAGAAATACAACCTACACACCAGCATTACTATGAGGAAGAACTTCTTTGCTGTGCGGGTGCCAGAGCCCTGGCACAGGCTGCCCAGAGAGGCTGTGGAGGCTCCTTCTCTGGAGATCTTCAAACCCGCCTGGCTGCCGCCCTGTGCCCCGTGCTCTGGGTGTCCCTGCTGGAGCAGGGGGTTGGACTAGATGATCTCTAGAGGTCCCTTCCAAACTCAGCCGTTCTGGGATTCTGTGAATGTCAAAGTTACAATATAATTTCTGCAAACTCCGGTACCAACCCATTAGTAATCTAGTATGAATTAATTTTTGAGAATTTTTTTCTTTTTAAGAACAAATGCAAGAATTGTTTTTTAGCAAAACTGAAAATAACAACTGCATGACACAGCTTAAACAAAAGGTCCAAGTAGTAGTCACAGTTTGGTTTTGGTAGCCTTTTTTATGATAGCAAACTTTCATCTACCCCCCCAAGATTTCTTCTATGAGGGAAATCACAGAAATAACACACCGTGAAAATTTTCTGGACAACTGTAATCTCCTTTGACAGTTAAGTTTGTTTTATCCAGAGCAGAGATGTTTCCCTCTTAACTGTGAATGCTGGCCGACCTGCCCAAATCTCAGTGAAAAACAGTTAAAATAAGAAACTTTCTTTGCAAATGGTTATGCAAACTGGAATCTTCATTTCATAGTCATGCTAAAGTAGATTCTCTGGAATGTATACAAAATACTGTACTTCTTCTAAAAAGTTTCACAGGCACATGTACTGAAATCATGGTCAAATGCTTATTATAATAATAAGGATGTAGATTACATAAAAAAAACAGTACAAACAGCTAAATCAAGATGTAGATTATTCCTTCAGTTTTCAAATTACATTGCAGGAACACAGGAAATTCGTATTTAGGGCTGTTTCTTCAAACAAGTCAAGAGTTAACATGTTCCATCATACTCTTCTCCTAAGGGCAACAGGATAGGGAAGGAATAAACCTGTCTGAGAGTCAATAGGCAGAAAAAGCATGTAAGGCAACAGAAAAAACCTTGGTAGCAGGGGATGAGCTGACTGATGAGCTTACTCTGTTCAACTTCCTCATCATATCACTGTCATCTTTGTGAGGGACTTCTGAGGACAACACCAACTCTCTCTTCTGCTAGGCCATTAAAACAGGCATGCCGAGGTCCCTTTAACACGTACATGTAGAATTCCACTTTACCTTCAGTCACATTATAAATGGCACACAAGTGGATATGAGTGGTGGCTGGAAAGGAACTGAAGCCAAGCTGCATCAAAAACAGTTTGTTGCTTCCTTAGGATAACGCAACGTCCCAAGGAAGAGAAGGGAGAAAACAATAGACGATCTGCTCTTTCCCTTATATTACAGGAATTTGCATTACAGGAGAGGTTGAAAGCCCCAATTGCTGGAAGCTTCCAGACTTCAGCTAATAATCTCTGGACCTTCTAAATGGAGATAAATCTTGGGAGTTTTATAACAAGAATAATGGTTGAAAACTACCTAATTGTTTCTTTTTGTTTGTCTATGCATATAGACACATGCATGCAAACATAACTAAGCAGTGGTCAAAAGCTCTGATGAAACACTGTGAAGATGACACACAGAAAACGACAATGGTAACATCCCTGTATCTTGTTTGCATGGTACAGAAGAGACTATAGTTTTCTGATGCCTGTTGCAAAATATACCCAAGGTCTTTCTAACTACTTTGCAACTCTTCTGAAAGACTGTAAAATAGTTTTAACTTCCACAACTTCGGCAACATACATTTTGATGACATCAAGCACTGATTATAAAAGCAATACAAATCTTAAGCATCTATGGTACTGAGATTTAAAATCTATTGTAGAATCAATCCAAGATGATTTTACAAGCAAGAGTTTCTGTCATTTCCCCCTATGAAAACACAGTGTTGTTTTACTGAATACAAGAAGGGACATTATTGTATCCATAATAAGGCAGTACTGCTTTATCTGTTCATTTTTAAATTCAGCTAGACAAATAATGTTCATTAATCACATTTTGGTAAATAGCTGATGCTTTAATACAAATACTAATATACAGCAAGGAAAAGTGATATCATTTTTTTTTCCCTTAAATTTAGTAATTAATGGCAATATTTATGGGGGCTGCAGAAAAAAAATATATACGAACTACAAAATTTCACAGCTTAGCTCAAGTGTTACGTCATTTGCTTATAAAAGAAGGTCTTTAGAAATCTGGTAGAATTACTTCCTTTAATCATCAAAGAAATTGCTTCTTTGTATTTGAGATGTGGGATAAGAATTATTTTTACAGAAAAGAACTCAGAAAAAAAGATCTCAGAAAAGAACATAACTAGGTTTTGAGCTAAATGTATTTTTTGCATGGTTGTTAGGTATATATGTTTGTAATCACTTTTCAAAAGGCACTTTTCACTTTTTTATAAACTGTACAGATTATTAGGTAATCACACACAATGGGATAACAAGTTAATAGAATGTCTCAAAATAAAGACACTTGGCTATAATTACTCATACATATTTAAATAGGTGTTTGTAAACAATACAGAAAAAGCATGAAAGCTGTTTTTTGTCCCAGAGAAAACTTGAGCTTGAGCAATCAAAAAATTCTGGATCATGGTTGAAGCAAATAAATATTTGTGTACACAGTGTACACAGCAAATTTGTATAGTATGCTTGGTTCTAATCAGTAACTTAGCAACAATCATTTAACCTATGCTATTTTGTTGATCAGGATATGATGACAAGCTGCAGTTTCTAAAAGTCAAGGTGTTTTACCAAAGAACACCAGGAAAACAAGAACAGATTACTTTCTCTTTCAAGATGGAAAAAGAGTATATAGGACTAGTGAGTCAGAAACTATATGCTATAGTTTTGTGATATTTTTCTATGATGCTGCACTATGGATTAATTAATTCTGACCAACAGAAGTGCAATGTATTTATTCATTTCTAAGCAAAACAAGAAAAGGGATCTTACTGGTACTCCATCAGATATAATCAAGCCTTCTAAACTCTGGACAAACTCTAGTGTGGCCACTACATCAACTGCTAACTGCTGCAGCTTACTCGTGCAATCTTCTTTTCCACTCTGCTGCACAGCATAAATTGAATGAGTTGATACTCTGAATACACATTTCTTCAAAACATTTTTGTTTCCTTTCTTGTAGTATTCAGAATCTAGTGACTGAATGAATATGAATAAGAGTGAACTTCCACTCTAGAAAAGTCACAAGCAATAGTTAAGACATGTAACAGAGGCTGTACCACTTTGGCTGCCAACACTGGTCAGGTTTGCTTGCTCTTTGTCACTTAAAAACAATGGGAAAAAAAAAAAAAGACTTGAAAAGTTTGGAGTGCAAACATTCTTTGGTTTACTCATTAAAACAAAAAGACACAGCAAACAGCAAAAACATTGGCAATTAAATAAACTGCTAAATCTTTATAAGCTTTTTAACAACTCTTCAGATGTTTGAAATGTATAAACTTCATGCTTTTAAGCACATTACAGTGTCTATAAAGTCACATTGTTTTCCTTGAAGGCAAGGCAGAGAAAAGGGAGAAAAAGAAGGGTGAGAGGTATGTGGGAAGAAAAAAAAAGTGATTCAAGATGACACTTTTCCATTAGTTAAACAGCATGTAACCCAATAACAAAATTAATTTCTGTTTCTAGGTTCATTACACACAAAACAAACTGGCTTGGAATTTACTGTCAGAGGCTTAAGCTTTCTGAATTCACATGATCACACACATCAGCCTGATGTATAAAACACACTGACCCACACCTTTTCAAAACAATAAAGACTTACTAGAAAAATATCATAGTAAATTGCATAGACAAGTCTTTTACCTTTCAATTTTATATGCGAGGTTTAAAATGATGTACCAGTGATGTTTTCTAGGAAATACTTTTTCCCAGTCAGTCTGTTTTACTGCAGATTATAATTCCTGAAACAAGCAAAGGAAACAGACATCTGTGTAAATCTGTAGGGATGACTACAGTTTGCAGCACTGGCCTGCAGACAAACAAGCCAGCTCAGACTTTATGGGAGAGCATCACTGATTTGAGTATTCAAAACCAGAATGGCCTTAAGGGCAGCACGGTAAGCTGTGATCTCTGCAGAGCGCATAAAAGACTATAAATGAATCAAATATACATTTTACAAGTAAGTCAAAGAAATAATAGAGTTTACCATCACCATGATAATCTTTTACCAACAATCTCAAACTGATAGTTTAGAAACACTTCTGTAAATGATAGAGACAATATTTGGATTGTCTGGCAACACATTTTTTTTCCATGTAGCTGTCTCGCAAGAACTGTGCTCTGCTTAGACAGTTCTGTTTTACTGTCTTTATCCAGCTGTTTCTATAGGCAAGGCACAGTATGACAGTTTTATGTGCAGTCTTTCTTCCAGGTGGACTGTGAATAGCAATAGATAGCTGATGATAAGGAATTGATTTTATAAAGATCTTTTTGAAATACTC
>VZSV01000104.1:741277-762558 GCA_013398735.1 Nothocercus julius
TGTATTTTTGTTGGAGCACTTCCAGCTGCTCCACACGTTCCACTCTAGAAGCAGTAAATGAAACCCTTCAGCTTTGGCACACTTCTCAGCTTAAACACACACACACACACACACACATACACACACGTGTGCACTCATTCTGAAAGGGAAGTAAGCAGCATCAAGATCATTCCCAAAATAATGACCTTTCACTTCTCACTCACACAACTTCCTCTTTTGTTAAAAAATACAGCACTTCCAATTTCATAAAACCTTCCTCCTTTAGTCGGCTGCTTGTGTTTTAAAACGCTATTTCTTCCACTTCGTTCATGGGCTCCTAAGGGACCACCGCACAGACAGACATCAGATATCCCTGCTGTCAACACTTTGGTGATTTCATTTCCAGTGAAATCCAAAGAAAAATCTTCAGATTATTTTGCCAAGACATTTTCCCTCCCCTTTAAACAACCAAAAGCTATTGTGAGCAGAAACTCTCGCTCATGCTTTCTTCTGACTCACCAAAGCAGTCCTGACCATGCTAGATTTTTCCTTTAGTGAAGGCCTTTAAAAAGGGATTTAAAATTCCTACCTTCCTTGGATTCATCAGCTTCCGAGCTCATGGTGTACTTTAGTAACTCCCTGCAGACCAACTTAACAGCTGACGTGCGCTTTGAGAAGCAGCAAGTCAACTTCTCAAAGAAGAAAAAAAGTAAAAGGGGCTGGGATTTTAAGGGGAAAAGTCTGCAAATTCAACAAATCACAGCTCAGCTGTGTGAGAAGGAATCCGCCCACTTCTGAACTAGCATATGAGCAACTGTCTGGAAAAACAGCACCTTCACAGAAACTCTCCTTTTCCCTGGCAGCACTTGCCGTTTATGCATTTTATTCCTCCTTGTCTTTTAGTCTGTAGAAAGGGTGGAGTTTTACTTGCTACAGCTTGCCAATGTGGTATGAGAAAGCAAGCAGATGAGACAAAAAAAACCCTGAGCATGGAACAGTGTCTGATTGTGGTGACTGACAAGCAGATTTGGCTCTGATTTCCTACTGTAAATTTTAATTTAAATATTTTTTTTTAGACTAAACTATACATTACAACAGTACTTGCTATCTAGAATTAGTTCTGCAGCATCTGCAATTGTACTGAGTAATACAGGATGACTAGATAAATGCTTGAAGGATGAAAACCAGCAGCCTTCTTTTAGATAGTTTAAGCTAAAGCTGAAGAGTTATTTTACTTCAAAAAAAAATCTGAAATTTAATCTGAAAGCTGTAACTGGTCCCTAATTCTTAAAATATATATATATATATTTGAGCTCTTTGTGTTACTGATTACTCAGATATTAATACAGATTTTAACTTTTGTATTATACAACATTGTTTTACAGCACAACAAGGGAATGGGCACATTTTACACCACTCCCCTAACTACTTATAGAACAGAAGTTATGAACAACTCATGTGCCTTCATCACAAAATCAATGGGAATTATCTGGATGCCTATTTTCTGACTGGCAGAGTCTTCAGTAAAATCCCAGAATAGCTGGGAAGTATCTTTTCCTATTTATTGCTTTACTATATTTTTAGTACAGCAGGCGGAACAGCCTCCATGGAAAATGCAATTGCCCGGGCACGGAGGGACACGTGCGAGCTCTGAAGGGAAGCACCGGCTGCGTTGCCAGCGCCGGTTGCTCCGCGGCACAGGATTCCTTCTGGTGGCCCCAGCTAGCAGAGGGGGCTGCGTGCTAAGATAAATAATATTTCAGGATAAATAATATCTCAGAATATGAATTATTTTTGCCTTGTTTTGAGTGTTTTTACTCAGGATAGGGAAGGTCTTGTGCCTGTACCATGCCTAAGAAACACAGATCTCATTTTGGTTGATGCCTCTTGGTGATGCTGAAATATTTTTACCTGCAATACAGGTCTCTCACTCAGAGAAACTCTTCAAGAAGCTGCCCTACGACCTAGAGTGTGTGGCAAAATATAGCAGCTGTGTCCTTCAAAGCACGGAGACTGAAATGCAATATTAATGTAAATGTATCACAAAAGAAAAATAATTACATCAGACTAATAAAGAAGCCATGGCAATACACAGGGCATTCTTGAAGGCAGGGCAGCTGTGGATGTCTCCTGTCAAGTTTAAAACCTTGCTTATGTTTTGTTTCTCAAAGCACACTTAGTCAGCGCTGTGTACATCGGCATCTTCTTAATACAGAATCAGACAGAAAATCTTACTACAGTTTTATCAGTTTTTAAAATAATGAAAATCATAGAAGATGTAACAAAAAAGCACTTAATACTTAAATATTAAAACAGACAATAATGTTGTTTACAGAAAAGAGGAAGCAGCCCCACTACATGAAAAAGATTAGGAAGAAGCCCTAAAGACGAAGCAGCTGCCATGGAGGCAAGAACAAATCTGCTCCTGCAGAAACCATATGGCCATAGAACAGTTCTAGAGAAGGAAGTGGTAATAGAACATTTCAAACATTATATATTCCTGGGGAAAAAAAAAAGGAACATCCCAACATCCCAACATCCCACAGTTAAAGCTGTTTGCTGGTAAGTTTTGCTCTTCCAGAATGTCAGCTTAAATTGCTTGCAAACTTCTAAAAAAATAAAATAAAATAATAAGATACATGTTAACTCCTTGCCATAGGCAATAGCCACTCTGAAACATTTTCTTTTTTTTTGTATTCATAAGCGAATTGCATGTCTCCTGCTGGCTACAACAGTATTGAACTACATGAAGCCACATGACAGCACCCTGATTGTGGTAGAGGAAATCTGGGTTTCCCAGACTTACTCACAGCTGTGCTAAAAAAAAAAAAAAAAAGATGCACAAGTGCCTTGAGAGAGTCAGTACTTACAACTGCAGCTGTAATTCCTTCATGCTATGCCAGCAGCCATGCCACAAACATCTTCTTTCCCCATAAATTGTCAGGGGTGAGGTCAATGCGAATTCTATGTGATCACTTTGATGAGAAAGCTTGCCACAAAACCCTACCACACAGGACTAGGAAACTGAAAAAAGTAGCAAGTACACAGCTGTTTCCATGGTAAAAACTCGGTGCTCAAGGAAGATACCACACTTGCACATGTAACCGCAGAACCTTCTCTCCCTCATAACCACAACATCAGTACCTGTTTCTGATACAAAGATTATTTGTTGACTCATTTTCAACTGATGGTGCTTTTTGAGGAGCGTGGATTGCAAATATGAAAACGAGGGAGGTAGTACCTACCTTAGCACTTCGCTTTAAAACAAATTTCTCATAGAGAAACTTGGAGAACACTGGACATGTCCTGTTACATCTTGATGACCATCAGTTGCAAAACACAGCATTATGTCACACATCTATCAATAATGATATTCACATATGATTTATATATATAATATATATTTATATTAGAGCTTTACTCAAATTGATGTTCTGAAAGGCAATGAGATGAAAGATGATAGTGTTTTGATCCAAGGCTTTCCAGGCAGAAATAAATGCAATAGATGTGTTGTGCATACATCTCTGAAAATTTTAAATGCGCAACCCTATCAGAATAGCAACAAAGTATTTGTAAAACAGCAGAAAAATGGAACAAGTCTTTAGATAAAATAGTGGGGCAAAAAAAGAGGACAAAAGGTTAAATACAAAAGCATGGACACACCATTAGGGAATTAATTGTAGTAAATATTTTTGACAACCGTCTCCTCTGTTTTTGTGTAGGTTACCAAATGATTAAGCCTCAGAAACAACGTGGGAATCTGCCTCAAACTCTCAGCATTATTCCTTCTCTAAATCCTTCTCCAGGATCATTACAAATTTTCAGAAAAAGAGCCCGTAACTGCACAGAGCTTCAAGAGGAACAGGTTTAATAAAATGGGAAAAACTTTAAGTCCTTCTTAGCCCTCTGCCATTAATTTTGCTAGGGGCAGTGATTTTCTGTCTCCAAAGGACATGTTGAGGTCTCCCAGCATGGGGCCACTGCTTCCAGCGGTGCTGCCGCTTTCCTGGGGAGCAAAGCCCGAACTGCTGGGATTCTCCCAGCTGAAGCTAACTGCCTCCCTGACTGCAGCAGCACATGCGCCAGTTGTTCATGTTCGCTGAGCTCTGCATGCGCCCGTCTCGCAGTCACGCGTGCTCCGTGCCCTCTGCACGCACCCGTCTCGCAGTCACGCGTGCTCGGTGCCCTCTGCACGCGCCCGTCTCCCAGTCACGCGTGCTCCGTGCCCTCTGCACGCGCCCGTCTCCCAGTCACGCGTGCTCCGTGCCCTCTGCACGCTCCCGTCTCCCAGTCACGCGTGCTCCGTGCACTCTGCACGCGCACATCTCCCAGTCACACGTGCTCGGTGCCCTCTGCACGCACCCGTCTCCCAGTCACACGTGGTCAGTGCGCTCTGCACGCTCCCGTCTCCCAGTCACGCGTGCTCGGTGCGCTCTGCACGCGCCCGTCTCGCAGTCACGCGTGCTCGGTGCGCTCTGCACGCGCCCGTCTCGCAGTCATGCGTGCTCCGTGCACTCTGCACGCGCCCGTCTCCCAGTCACACGTGGTCAGTGCGCTCTGCACGCATCCGTCTCCCAGTCACGTGTGCTCGGTGCGCTCTGCACGTGCCCGTCTCCGAGTCACACGTGGTCAGTGCCCTCTGCACGCGCCTGTTTCCCAGTCACACGTGGTCAGTGCGCTCTGCACGCACCCGTCTCCCAGTCACGCGTGCTCGGTGCCCTCTGCACGCGCCCGTCTCCCAGTCACGCGTGCTCCGTGCCCTCTGCACGCTCCCGTCTCGCAGTCACGCGTGCTCGGTGCCCTCTGCACGCGCCCGTCTCCCACTCACGCGTGCTCCGTGCCCTCTGCACGCGCCCGTCTCCCAGTCACGCGTGCTCCGTGCCCTCTGCACGCGCCCGTCTCCCACTCACGCGTGCTCCGTGCCCTCTGCACACGCACGTCTCCCACTCAAGCGTGCTCCGTGCGCTCTGCATGCGCCCGTCTCCCAGTCACGCGTGCTCCGTGCCCTCTGCACGCGCACATCTCCCAGTCACGCATGCTCGGTGCAAAGTCTTTGCTGCTAACCTAATTCCCCTCTCCAACACGAAGAGCAAATGTCAAGATTATGTAAGGGTTCAGAAACAGGGGTTCAGCTGCAAGTTAATGAAATCACCACAGGAAAAGACAAACAAAGAAACAAACAAAGAAACCCTGATTGCAGAATCTATCACTTCCTGAAATAAATACAGAACTATTTCATTTCATTTCTGTAGACAGGTGGCAGAAAACAAGAACAAAACACATATAAATTAGCCAACTCATTTCTGGAAAGGGACAAGGCAAAAAGAGATTTTATGTTATTATTTGTAAACTATTAAAACACCAATGTAACAAATGCAAGAGATAGTAGACTGATAAATCAGCTTTCCTTTTACAGATTCATGAACTCTTCCCATCAATGTTTATACAGTTGCTTGTGTAACAAGACTTGTGTAATAACCACGTCACACAATTTCCACCGAAATCTTTTACTAAGTGCTAGCTAGTAAACCTGAGGAGTCTTATCTCCTTTGGAGTAGAATATGTTTGCATACAGGTAAAAATGTTGTTCATAGAATTACCATGAGACAAATTTCAGACAGCAAAAATGTGCAGCAGCATTAGAAATATGACACTGTATGAGAACATCAAATTTTTCTAAACAAAATCTTGCTTAACATCATCTACATCTTCAAGCAATTCTCCTGTTGTTTTTGCTTTATTAGCTTATAGTCTCCTAAGAATTTAAAGTTTACATATTCGAATTCCTCAAGTTCAATAGTAAAGATCTTGAAGGTCTTTGGAAAAATAATACCTCCAAATATCTAACAAAGAATTCTGCCCCTACCATATTAAAAGTTGTGCTACATATACATATACATTTTTCAGAGACATCTTAACGAACAAGGAACAGTTCAGAAGAGCAACAGTAATTGAGAGAAAGCCTGAGTTTACAAAAGAATTTTTATAGAGGAGAGAATTTTTATAGGTAAATACTGTTAATCCTCTAGCAAATGCTGTTTAGGATGCTGCAAAGAAACTAGCTAAGAAAAAAACTACAGCAGCAAGGTGTTATTCATTATTCTATTTGCATTTGTTGTTGCTTTATTTACTATTGCAGCAGCCATCTACTGAGATGGTCAGCCAGACAGAAGGCTGCTCCAGGAAGCAACTCAAGTGGCCAACAGCAGAATTATTTTGTAAATCTCTCTACACTGTAATTGATTTCTAGAAGCTAAAGCATTTTTCATCAGTCCGTGGCACAAGGAGAGAAAAGGTGTGGGGGAAGGAGCACAGAGTAACAGAAAATAATAATAACAATCATAATAAACTTTCAGTAGATTTTCAGTTTTCTTGCACTATATCCAAGTTGTTCTGCTTTCAGTTCTGCACTTAAACAGTTACACACAGACATTCAAAACAGCAAATCAAAATGCTGCTTTAAAGCTATTTCTTAACCCAGAAGTAGAGAACACCATCAGTAGTTGTGTCATTTCTATTATTGCAAAAGTGAATGCAACATGCACAAGCTGTGTAGCATGAGTCAAGCAAAAATATATTCCAGCTCTTATGCAATTTTTCCATCTTGGGATTTAATTTTATTTTACATGAAAAGAGGATTTTTGACTAACTGTGCAATGCCGGTTCTCTTTATACAGTTCTGTAACTGAAAGAATGAGATGCAATAACACATCTGTTGTTGTTATAGCCAAACTTTACTCCCAAGATCTATTCGTTTTTTTACCTTTTACCATAAAACACACATATGCCATGATAATCTCAGGAAAACAAAAACACAGTCCAGTGAAAGGTGGAGAGACAAAATTAACCAAAGCATTAGCAGGTAGAATTTACAAGCTAAGTCTGAAAAATATGAGAATTAAAAGTTTTGTCCTGATTCTTCCTGCATGTCATTCCTTATCATTACCTCTGTTTTATCCTTTTGCGTTACAGTTATTATAGTGATTCACACAATTGCTCAAGCCACTAGCTGAGGCACTTGCAATATTTGGTGCTGCTGTGCAGACCCACATATGGATATGTTTCCACTATGTGATTAAATTCTGAAGAGTCCAGCTCCAGGTACCACCAAGCACCTCCCAGATGAGTGTCTATCCTGCTCTGCCTCCATTACTTCATTCTGTTTCCCCCATTTGTGTTTTCCTCCTTGCCTATCTCAGTACACTCCTTCAGCAACCCATCTGCATCCTGTCCATAGTTCATCAGGCCCGACTTGTTCTTTCACTTCCAAATGGCAAGAGCAAAGCAAGCAAACGCAGTGCCACAGGAACACACGTCCGGCCGTGGGCACAGCTCTCAGCCAAACGTAGCAAAGCCCGGGGCTTCACCACAAGAGGAGCAATGCAGACGTGTGACGAAAGCCCTCCTGCCTGACCACCACACTGGCGGGACAAGCAGTAGCACAGGATGATAAACAGATTCAAAATGAGCCCACCAAGCTGGGGCAAGGAAGAAATGCAATGCTGCCACACAGCACGCAGAGCACCAGCCCTGGTCCCACATGGACCTGCTTAAACTCTTCTCGTCCAGACAGACAGGGGAGGTAAGAAGATAAAAACACAAAAGGCTTCCAAAAGCTGAGCTCACCAGAATAATAATAAACATAACTTTGTTATGAAATTCGAAAATCTTCTGAGTCTCATCGGTAAAGCTTACAAAGTTCATTTAGGCAATACCCATAACAGCATTTTCAGTAGCACAATAATGTCACAATTGCTCTTCTCCAGCACTGACAGCCTAAGAAGATGGCGTAGCAGTGACCACTCTGCACATGCAGACACTGCAAAGCAGCACAGACTTTCCAAGCGCAAATCACCAGTATGAATATGCCATATGCTCAGATTTCTGGTTTACAAAGCCAGATAAGCTTTGTGAGCTTATCTGTCGATAAGCATTGCTGTTAAAGTGCTGCTGGGGATTTTTCAGAAGCTCTGTGGTAAAGTCGTGAGGGAAACTGGCCTCAAAATACAGACTTCTTCAGATGAGCAATCAGCGACCAACTGATGTTTCAGTGATAGGAGCACAGGAGGTCGGCTCAATATTTTTGAGGCTGTTAGCTTGATCTGCACCTTCGGGCTTCTGGTGAGCAGGATCGTTGTCACGGGGCAGGATTCTGCCACATATGAATTCATCTGCTGATGAATTTCACATACCTACATTTTTTTTCCTTTTCAAATAACTTTGCAAATTTGCACACAGAGCAACACTACGACTTCTGAGATATGAACTCCATGTAATGCTGTTCCTGTCACTGGAAGCACAAACTTGTATGAAGCCATTAATAATATGACGGCTTTGCAGCAACTCAGAAAATATCCCGCATTGACAAGCACACATATTTATCCAGCAGTTGCCATTTAGTGAGGACAAGGTTTCACTGCAGGATAAAGTATAGCAGAATTTATCAAAGGCGAACATTGAGAAAAATTTTGAGTGTTGCTATGCACACAGATAGGCAACAACCAGCAGCATTTGCTAAATGTCTGAAAGATGAGAAAGGACAATAAAAATCACATAGTCAAAGTTTCCTGTCTTTTGAGGAACTTGCACCAAGAACTGCAAGAGTTACAGATGCAGGTTTACAGCACTATTTCTCCTGATAGTAAAAATTATATTTCTGGCTTTATTTCTTCATTTAAAAAAAGAAACATATGCATGCTGATCATTACTGCCAAGACAGTTATTCAGTGTAAAAGACATCATTATAAAGAATCAGACACTGACAAAGAGACCAGCAAAAACAGAGACAAGAAGGTAGAATTCTGCAGTTTGATAAAACAATATAAAAAAATTGAATTGAATTTCAGATTTTTATGACACACAAAAAAAATAAACTTCCCATACACAGCTTATGGTAATATTTTTCTGAAGTGGTTGTGTTATCATGCACCATAGCAGCAAGGAAGGTCTAAGGTCTAAAGAGAAAAGTGAAGAGCAGAATGCCAAAAATGCATAAGAAATGCTGTATCAGAAGCTGAAAACGAATGCAAGTATCACTCGATTCCCAAGATGACTGGGGAGTAGGTATGCTGCACAGAGACCAAAAGCTTCACCACAGATGATGGGAAGAGATACTTAAAGCCAGATCTGCTCTCAGCAAGATACAAGACAAGAGGTACTGCCAGATACTTATGCACCAAAACACAGTGCTGGAATAACTTTAATTAAAAGGGGACATGTTTATTGAAAACAGAGAATCCAATATTACACAGCCAAAAGACAAAAGACCTTAAAAACAAAGTAGCTGACTTAGTGTTAAAAATGTTAAGAATTAAACAGACCTACCAGAGCTCAAGGCCCTCATAAAACATGCTGTAGTAATGCTTACAAAACAGCATATTGAATATTATCTTAAAATAGGAAAGTTTTTGTTCATATAAAAACAATATACATATGGGAAGACACATGTGTCTCAGTTTGTGAGTGCCGTGTTCCAGTTTCAAGGGAACAGTCCAAGTGTTTTGCTAATACGTGACAATCAAACTATGCTCCTTTTCTTCTAGACGCCAAAGTCGTTAATCATGCAAACACTAAAAACATCACTTGCGTATCAATCTTATCTAGGTATCATTTCAAATCAAACAAAACTATAAAAGCAGCAAGCTATGAAAAAAATTCTTTTAGTTCAAATTTAAACACAAGTGATTAAAAGAGGGATTTGAATAGATATTAAATCCACGCAGAGTTTACTCTTTAAAAATTCCCTTTAGTTATAGTTTACATCCACAAACCAGATGTGCCTAATTATATGGTATTCATTCAAAGAACCACATTTTCTTCCTGTTCCAAACTGGAACATGAAGAATATGCTTATACTGGACCCATGTTAAGAATTAGGGAGGAAAAAAAAAAAAAAAAAACTGCAAGAACTGGATTACTTTGGGGAAAGTGGTAGGTAAAACTCTTCTTAACAAGTGCTAGTTCCTGTGACCTAAATTTAAATTAAAAGATATTTGTGGCAGCCCTAAAAGAAAAAACTTTGGCACTGGTTCATGGTAATAGTTTCAGAACTAAAGTGCATTAGGAACTCAGCATCACAGACTCGTCTAAGACAGAGTGGCTGCCAAAAAAGCAGTATCACCTTGCTCCTCCTCTTCCTCTGCAAATGCCTTGCTACCATATACATGGAGTGTCCACAAAAGGAAGATTTCCGTTAAAGGTAACTTCATATACAGTCCACAGATCTTAAGCACAACCCCTTATGCCGACATGAAGATGAGGATGATAAAAGAGAGAAATGACCAGACAGAGAGAGACCAGACAGCTGCTTCAGCAGTGATTCGAAGTTGCACGATTCCATTTGAAAAATGAGTCTCACAAGTCAAATATTCATTTAGAAAAAAAGAGAGATAGAGATACTTTTGAAAGTGTTACTTTGACTTTTACTTGTAAGACAATAATTCTGTCTATGAGAAAGAACAGCTATTAAGAGTAGTCTCTAATAACACCATATCTTCTGCTGTGTATTTTGCTAAAAGAAACAAAAATTCTTCACAGAGAAAGAGGGTTTTTTGCATTATCATTCATAGTTTGCTAATTTTTCCACACACTAAAAAGGCTTATGTTGGTGAGCAACACAGTAAATTTTAGATGTTAACTCTAATGTTTGGCATATTAGAATTACATTGAAATGTCAACACTGGATTTTGATTGTCTGCCTCCAACATTTCCAATAAAAACAATATGCAGGAATTTTAGCTGGAGCCCAAATAAGTTTCTTTTAAAAAAGAGAAAGTCAAGTCAAAGTATTCTACACAGTTTACAGGACATTCACTCTTTAGTTTTTAGCATGTTGTAGCTAAAAATAACTCAATTTGCACTGACCAAAACCTAATAACTACACAGGATTATTCCAAGACTTTCAAAAACTATTTGAAGTATTTAGTTGCAAGAGAGAGACATAAAAAACAAATTCTGAATAATACTACTTATTTGTTCACATGTTGTTCATCGAAAGCCTTAAGATACCCTGTCTGTTGGAGCTGCACTGCTATCATTTGTTTGAAGTCGCAGCACCGTGCTAACTCAACATTCAAGAGGTACAAGAGTTTAAATCTTTTGTTGTTATGGGAAATAAATAGGACGCACACACAAAAAAAGCTTTATCCACATACTCAGCCATGCTAGAAAATGTATTACATGTTCCGATATGATATTGGCTTTTCCATAAGGACTCCCATCTGACAGTCTGTGCTGCACATGTGGACACCCCCAAAACAGATCTCATTCTGTATCTTACAGTATGGTTCAGAAGGAGTATTTGGGAGCAACGGAGTATGAGGCTCTTGTCTGGAAGGCTTGTGAGCCCTGGCCAGGGCAAACACCAGCCTGGGGAGCTGACAAATCGTTTTCATTTTCAAATCATTTATGTCAACGACTGATTTACGCCACGGAGCATTTACTGCTAGTTTCAGCCACTGCCACTAGGTGGCAACAGCGCCCCGAAAATAGCAGGTCTTCAGGCTCTGCTTTTCACTACCAAAACCTAGCAGGACCTGCAAAACTTAAGTGCAATGAAATAAAATAAATGTTTCCCTGCTTCATGTGCACCCCCATGTAAGAGTCTGCTTTGGATTGTGTTTGTCTCGACATTGCTGCCATGCCATTTAGGACTTCTTGACCTGGGCATCCCATCTATCAGCTCGAAGTGTCTTACCATTATACAATTTACACCTTGGCATCCTGTCTCTGGGAGGATTGGCATATCTCCATAGAATTCACTTGGCCTTGGCATTCCGTCTCTGGGAAGACCGGGATATCTGATCTCCATAAAATTTATGACTTCTTGGCCTTGGCATCCTGATTCTGGGAGGACTGTGGTATCAGCTCCAGATGTTTTATCTCCACCAGCAGAAGACACAAACAATGCTCAGCGGTGTCTACGGAGCGGCGCTTGCACTCCAGTTGTGTGAAGAGGAGCACCAGAGCACAGAGAAAGTGAGAAGAGACAGACCCTTCAAGAACGGGGACATAAATGAAGCGCATATTCCCCCCCCACCCCGAGGTGCGCGAATCATCACCTGCACCGAGGCACCTGCACCGAAGCGGAGTCAACGACACTTAGCTGGACTGGCAGTAGTGGTAACTATAATTTTGCTGCCTCTCTCCTGATTGCTTGATTTTCTTTCTTTCTTTCTTTTTTCTCTTCTTCTCTCTGTCCTATTGCGCTTATGAGAATACAACAGGGTTGTACGGCATTTGACCCCGTTTATGTCTTAGTCTCGCTCTTGGGATCGTATCAAAACCTCCCCTGACAGCGGATTGGGACACCACATATTGCAATTCACTATTGCAAATACTACAAAAGCGGACGGTCATGACAACCAAACACTTTAAATGCAGCTACCTGCATCTCACCACCTGAGATCATCACAAACACATCGGATAGCAGGAGGCAATGTCTATCATTTTTTCCCTAAACTCCCACTGTGACAAGACTTCAGCTGTGTACTAGGATGTCCAGACAACATGGATGTAACAGTTTCTGCCTGCAGGGACACGGCCCAGCCATGCTGCTCTGCCTGCACCTTTTCTCTGCCCCATCCTCTTGCCTCCCTTTCCAGGAATGGGATCCTGTTCCCTGTTGTACTGGAGGAAGCTTTTGAGATAACTCACTTGCTTTCCCAGCTCCAAACTTAGTGGCAGCCTCTCTCCTCACCAGGCCAGCAGACCTGCCCCAGGGGTGGATGAAACACGGAGAACACCGGAGGGCAGAAGCACCCGGCCTGCCCTGGGCCCCCTCTTTGGGGGCAGTTCGGGGGATTCCCCTCCTGTGGAAGAGGCCGGGCAGGTGCAGGGCCCGGGCGCCCAGCAGACGTCGTGGTGTGACCACAGCTCTGCCCCAGCACCAGGAAGCCTGAGGAGCTCCAGCTGTGGTGAGAGGTTGTGAAATCCTGGAACCACAAGGTCAGACACTGCCACGGCTGCGGAGAGGTAGGATCGGGTTGTCCAGCGTGAGCAGGACGTGCCCTGGATCGAGGGCTCACACACGGCTTTCACCAAAATGGCCAAACATCTTGAAGGGTTAAACCCTTTCTTTAAGCTGCTCCCAGGAAAAGATGAAGGCTCACTAATTCCATAAGAAGGCAAAATTATTTTGAAAATTATGAACAACCCAAATGGCAAAGAAAGGAAAATTAATCAAATATTGGCCAATAGCAGGCCTTTCTGTGCAAACTGTAAGGCTCAAGATTATTTGTTTATTTTGGGAGATAAAAATCACCCCCCCCCCCCCCCCCCCCCCCAAAAAAAAAAAAAAAACACAAAGCAATCCTTGCTTTCCTTCAGTATTATTCACATTTTTAGTGAATGCCAATTAAAATCTTATTCTTCAAATTCAGTTGGATTTTAGCAATACAGATGCAACACAGACATTGATGACAGTCAAGTTTAATCAATGTTGGACTACATTAGAGACATCTCCCTACCACATCTTCTGAAGTCTAGGAAAATAAAAGTAAATATTAAAGGTAATTTTTCTACTTTTTGGATACCCTGGAACATTACATTCTGAATGAAAGTATAAATGCTTTGACATTTCCTATGAAAAAAGATCAAGCTGGAATTACCATCCCTCAAAATATTCCCAAGTGACATTAAATAATGCCACTTAGGGGGCAAGACTTCCCTCAGCATGTTGATTAGCCCATGCTTTTTTCTCTCTAAGCAAAACTGAGTAAGTTTCCTAAATTTATCCATATCAGATATGAGATATTTGTCTTTTCATGACATAACTCTGAAACTAAAATAACAGAACTAAAGAACACATCCACCGACAGTAGTAAAACATCATCTTTTCAGTAGAAAGCTTATATATTCACTTAACTACAAAGCTATTTCCTTCAAATTGCACTGTTTTATCCACACAAGCTTACTTGATTTTGTCTCAGTTGACTGTAGGTAGAAAACAGCAGCAAATCTGGTAGGTTCTACAGTGGAAAAACAGGTGACATGTAGCATGAGGAAGCCAGGCCACAAATATATTCAGCTCTAAGCCAGTACAGTGCCTTCCCAAAACAGATCATTCCAACACCCACATAACAAAATATTTTTAACATGAGAAAAAATTAAACAGAGCCTTACCTAACAGTAAACAGTGAACATGTTTGGGCAACACAGTACTAAAGCTGTCATGTTTCCCTGTTTCCTGAGTGTTAGGTTTAATAATCCACTCTTTTCTCACTCCAAAGTTTACGCTGTAAATGTGGACTGACCTTCAAGTTCGTGACCAAGTCAAGATCATTCTTCAGTGGACACTGCGCAAATAATCTAATTCCTTTTCAAACTCCCAAAGGAATTGAAACACTGCACAGCAGTTATCTTGAATCTAGCAGGAGATGAAGTATTCCCGTTATTATACAAAAGTGGGCATAAAAGAAAACCATACTGCCGTATCATAAGCATGAAAAAGGTATCTAACAAATTTATACCTACCTGATGAATAGCAGCAAGACTTTTGACTCTACTGAATACATGAAAAAAAAAATCCTACTTGTTATAGAGGATTTTATTGCGTTTCTGACATTTGTTCCAGTATCAGTCAGAAAAAAATGAAATACAAATGCTGAATAGTGTATGAAAAAAAAGCTACTGATTTTAAATATAAAAGCAGAGAAGATTAATAAAAATCTTTCTTAATATACTGCTGCTGTCCAGAGAAAAATATTGCCAAAAAGATTTTTTTAAAGGCTAGCTGATCAAAATTTGCATTTTTCGTGTTACTCTCTGTTTATTTTGTGCTTAGGTTTTAAGAAAAATTCAAGCACACTCAGAATGAAGGGCTGTAATTTTAAGAACAAGGTACAACAAATGTCAGTATGACACTACTTCATCCCAGGCTACAAGGCTTCTTTGGAACCTCCATTGACAGTACACACAAAAAAAAAGAGGAACCGACGATATGACCTGTCCATTTAGCTTTCCAGTTCCTTTAAAATACCTATTAGCACCGATCTGCCAAGAAGGGTTACGTATAAATGCTATCTCTTTTATGTGTTTTAAATAAAGCTTAAACGTTCTTTGCGGAGCTATAGAAGTATATGGGCCGATGGGCACAAGAGAAAACAGAAATAGCTCATAGTTAATAATGTTTTGGCTACAAAAATCAGAAAACTACCAGAAGATTTTTTTGTAATGTATTATATTTTGTAATGTATTTGAGGACCACAGAGATTTACGCTCGTGTTATCTGATCTCCAACTAAACATCAGTGGCAGCTTTTCACCAGATGGTTCCTAAATGAAATCAAAATTGAACTGGCCTTGAAATATTCAACACAGGCTAAAATTGAACTTTTCAAAATCTTTTAGTTCCAACCATCAATATTATATAAAAAGATATATATACAACCTGTTTCTAGCATTTAACTAAAAGGACCTCCACATGATCAGTTAAGGGAAAAAGGAAAAAAAAGCAATGCTCTTTTTGACAACCACCACCCAAAGGCTTCATTGCAGATGTGAAGCTCCCAGGCAACAAATTCCAGGGTGAAGCAGACAGAGCCTTTTTGTTCAGAGCAAGGGGCCCAGCAGGAGAGGCACGAAGAGCTCCTGTGCACCAGTATTTCCCACTGAAGCCTTGCCATAACACAGCGGTGGTTGTGAAATCCATCTAAGCTGGCCGAGTCTCTGCAGGGGTCCAGGTAGCCAACCCAGGGCTGTGTGCAGACTTCCCTAAGGGCACTATTAGCAATTCTCTTCTCTAATCTTGAGTAGATATTAAAAAAGTCCTCCTTAAAATAAAAAGTAACAGAACTGATTTCAAACAGTATCAGTACAGTAAAAACATGCTAGACAGTGATACTACAAATATCCAATTCTAAAATTGGCTGTACATGGCAGTTAATTATTCACAGATGTTTTATACTAAAACTCAAACAAGACGTAAATGTTATTTTGACTAAATAAGACAAATGAAACCATATGTATCCTGAGCAAGTCACCAACCCTCAACAAATAAATAGTATCTGTTTCTGCACCAAGCCAGAGAGCAGCTATTGATCAAAGCCTCTGATAAGCTATCATAAAAACAAGGGCAGCGATAATGTGAAAGATAAAGGCTAGGCAGCGACTGAAAAAATCAACAGTTACCATGTGAGAAGGCACTTACAAGACTCATGCTAAAGTGAATTTGTGATATCAAGCATTCCTCCAAAATCAAATAAGCATTTCTATTTCTACACGCATTTTAGTGATTACAATGTTGCTGTGGACCAGTTTCAATATGAAAATTAGGACAGCTATTTTAAGGGAAAATGTTTTCTTTTCCACCTTGACTTTTAGTGAATACATTCAACAGTCTGCCTCAAGCCTGTGCTATCATTCCAGTGTGCATAAACCACAACTCATTATGAAATTAGACAGCAGTATTAGACAACGGCCTGATACACAGTTCAGAAATACTCCCCAAGCAACCACACTTTGTCCACATTTCAGCACAGTAACGTTCTCCAAATCGGGCAACAATATCTCTCACAAGACAGGATTTGAGACAGAAAGACAAAGAACTATAAATGTGAATACATAAAATGCAATTGGAGTAACCTCCAGTGACTATTAATCAGCCTCCCTTTTTTCTTCGGGTGAGTGCTCACTCAGATTCTCCACCATTTGCTTCCAGGAGAAACAGCTAAACATTCTTTTCTGGTCTTGAAAAGCTTCCTTATAAGAGACATCACTGCCTGATTAAGGCACCATGTGGAAAAGCATCTCTCATCATCTACGGAAAATGCTAAGGAGCTTAGCTGAGGTCTGATCAGCAGACACAGTCTATCACTTGCATAGCTAGAAGAGATACCTGAGACCGAGGGAGAAGAAAAGCATATAACTGTTCTACCTTCAGCCTTGGTTGGTCCAGATCCTCAATCAAATCTTGTAAGATAACTGCCCCAATGTTAAATACTTTCTTACACAGGAAAAAGATCTCATTGAAGTTTACATGATACGTTATAGTTGTTAACTGTCAACACTGAAGCATGACAGTTGTTGATTCAATGCAAAAGTCCAGGATGTCACTACTCATAGATTGCAGTAAGGGATATGGAAACACTGAAACCTTCACCATCCTGGTGTGCTCCCAACCTGAGAGGAGAGCTACATGCTGTGGGAATCTGGATGGCTGTTTTCCAAAAAACACAGTATTGCCTTGCATTACTTAGAGAGAATGTAAATTCCTTGACAGGACTGTGATCACAGGTATCGTAAGGGCTGTAGACAACTTTGCAGAAATTTATGTGAAGTCCAGCATGAGATGTTATGCAAGTTGATGCCATCGCATGTTCCACTATAATTACTAGACAGGATGCTGTAACCATTAAAAGTGATGTTCAATATCATGCAGTTCCAAGCGATATGGAAAATGAACAGTCTGTGTCCAAACACAGAAGAGGAAAAAAACAGAGAAGCTCGCCATCTTCTGGCATAGATTCAAAGATGTTGTGGTGAGATAGAGATGGAGGCAAAGGCAGGAAGACAGTCTGCATCAGCAACAACACCACTTCCTTCTCTAAGTATCTGGATGGGTATGACCGATCGTAATGTTAATAATGGTGGCAAAGTTTGTGGTTCTAGAGAAGAATAAATTCTTTCTTAGCTTCTTTCAATGACCATGAAGAAAATCTTCCAAGTATCTTGCAGTCCCTGGCTTCATAATAGAACAAGGGCGAGAAAATCTTTAACTGCAGTGATTTTTAACTAGATTTTTCTAGATTTTTCACAACAATGTGCTTGTTATAAGGAAATAAAGAGCTCTACCATCCAGAAATCTCTCTATAGACAGGAGAAGCAGTGTTAAGTCCCTATACTGGGACTACAACACATCTTGCATTGAGAATTTAAACTAAGCATTTAGTCTCCTGAAGATAAGCTGTTAGTGCTGACAGAAAAGGAACAGCAATTTACTGTGCTAGTCCGAAGAGCAGCTTAGAAAAAGAAGTTTAATTACAAGCACCAAGTTACAAGCACCAAATTACAAGCACCAAGTTACACTACTACTAGTTACACTACACTACTACTCAAACAGCAATGAGGGAAATCAGTTCAAGACAGATAAAGAGGAAGTAACTGAATTAAGGAGAATCGTATGAAATTTTGTTTCCCGAGTATCTGATAAAAGTAGAATAAGATGACATTCAGCAGCCTACTCCAACCAGTGTAGCAACTGGCTACCAGGAGAAACCCTCAGAGACTCCCCTTCAGATTCTGCAGTCTTGTCACCAAACGCTTCAGCTGCTTGGGAAGGGCCCTCGGATCTTCCACAGCAGCAGGAGCAGACCTTCAAAGAGTGTTCAGCTCCGCCTTAAATGAGGCAGCCAGGAAGAAGCCATCAGAAGTACCACTGTACTCTAAGGGAATGGAGATCACAAGCTTGGTTACATTCCTTCTTGTGCAAGCAGCAGCGTCTTGACATGGCACAAGTAACATATACTATGGAACAGCTCGACTGAGCAACAAACAGATGTTGACAGACTGAGACTGGCATACACAGTATATACAGTCTATATATAGAGATCATGTAGTACTGGAGACGCTGAACACTGTGTGCACTGTTTGGAAATGTCACCAAGGGAATCTGAGTAATTCATGGGATCCCACTCTTTCTGTGCTGATGCCTTGATGCCAGAGACAGCCGTGGTCTGTTTCGGAGAACAATCCTCACTGATGCAGGAGGAAATCCTAAGCTCACTTGTAGTACGACATGGTGCCAGGGCTGGCTCTACTATTACTACAATAATCAAAAAAGTGAAATACTGAGGTTACAGAGGATCATGGGACCTTTGGCTGCACACTTGTGCCTTACATTTTCTCAAGTAGCTGTCTTCTTCCACCATTATCTGTGGTATTTACACAGAGATTGCACAAATACTGTATTTTGTGAGACTGGATAGCCTGGAGTACTCAGCTTTCTGCCTAAATTTGATCAGCCCTTGAAAAAAAAAAAAAAAAAATTGACATAATACACACTTCCTTTTTTCTCCTCCTCACACAAAGATCCAAAGTTGGCATCAGTCTGACACTGGGGAAAGAAACTGCCAAGAAGGTGGCTTTCCTTGGCACCCTTTCTTACACCACATTTAAACCTCAGAAAACTTTGGGCTCTTCATCAGGAGGCACATCAGCTCACAGAACTAGAAACAACACCTTTTCAAACTGGAGGGGTTAGCTGGGTGGGTGACCAAAAACTTTGACAACCAGGGAAGCATATGATGAGCAGCTTTTACCACTGGGAGCTTAACAAATTTCAGAGGGTCACCTTTCAGAAGAATTACATTTCATCCCAAACGCTGCAACTTTCATCCCTTTAAATAATCACTTAAGAACATAAGCACAGTTGTATCAGATCAGAACAAAGGTATCTTTGGCCAGCACTCTACCTTCAGCAACAGACAAAAGCAGGAAGAGCACGAGACGCACCGCAATACTGCCACCAAGTACTCTCCAAACAATCTGCAGCTCAGAAATCTGCTCTCTGAGGCAGAGATGTTTTATAGATAATCATACAAAACACAACATAATCTGAGCAAGCATTAGAGTTATTGAGAAATAATACAGAATAAATAAAAAAAGCAAAATATAAACAGGAACAACCAAGAAAACATTTAAAAATCTTTTAAAATAAAATCTTAAACTGAGGAAATACTTTTCAAAACTCGTAAGGCTAAAGCTTTTAGCTTGTATAATTAACATGTAGATAAGAGAAGACAATGTCATATCAAGTCATAATAATTATGATATTTACATAAAAGATTTTTAAACATATATTTAAACATCAGTGTAATTATTTTAGTTTTTTTAAATGTTTGCAGAACCTATGCCCTATATCAACCTATCCATACTTCTCAAATATCACTCCTTATGAAGTTCAACAGAAATGTGCATTGCAGTACTAGTTTCTTAAATTTCATGAAAAGGTACTTCACAATGTGTTTATTATAGAATCAAGGATCCTAAAATATAAAGTACCAGAGTCTTCTCTGTTCTTTTGTTTTAAAAAGAAAACTGGTCCACACAGTATCATGATGTTATATATTAATTCAGTTTGTCCCAGGACTGTTGTGCCTTCCTATCTTTCCTGCACGGTGATGAAGTACCCTGGATCTCCACAACCTCAGCATATTCATCTTGCAAATGCTTTTGAAAAGCTTCAACAGCTTGGACCCATTCTGCTCAGGTCTAAGTTTTAGAAGCAGGACTGCCAAGTAACAGCAGATCTCACAGACTCTGCAGCTCTTCCCTAAGTTTCTGCAATTCTTCGAGGATCCCAGTTTGCAGTCCCTGCAACAGATGCGTAGATGGCCACACGTCCTACTCTGTCCTTCATAGAGTCCCCAACAAAACCCTCACTTGCTAAGATGAGGAGCAAAATGACTTGGCTGAATAACTGATGCATCGAGGAAGCTTCCTTCTCAAAACTTAATGGTAGACAGCGTGTAAGACAGCAGATTTCTTAACATGTATCACTGTGCTTCAGCTAGCTGTGAGTTTGTGACCACAGACTTCAAAAATGTATATACACCCTCAGGTTGCACTGTGATGGTTTACAGGGCCTCTAGCAAACACAGCAAAGACTGTCGTGACACAGCTCTCCCTCTTCACAGGTATTAGCATCACCCTCTAATAAAGCTGGGCTTGCACAAAGATCCCCGGGTATCACAAGGAATGGACAAGGTACTGGCACATTCACCGTCCACCGTCCTTATATATTTTATACTAAAACTTTTGCATAATGGGGGAAAAGATTCCTTGAGAGGTGAAGGTAACACAAGCTGTCACCACTAAATCTGCCAAAACCCTCTCAGCTTTTCAACTCCAGTATATAAGCCATATGGATACAACATTCTGTTCGTAAGGAACAAATGTTAATCACAAAAAAAAACTCTAAACAGCTTGTGAAAAGTCTGCCTTTAGTACTTTAGGACGGATCTCAAGGGGCTTGTTAATTCAAGCTTTTCGATCAAACTTGGCTCACATGTTAAGTCAACTTGGAGGATGGCACAAACTTGTTTGCGTACATATTACCTGTCTATTTAAATATGTTCAAACTCTCCACAAAAACAGCGAGGGTAAGAACTCCTCTACAAAAGGTTTGTTATAAGTCTACGTGATGCTTGTTTCTGATGACCCAACTGGATTTCAAGTCTGGTTCACAAATCCCTTCATTGTTTCACCTGAATTTCTCCATTTTCCTTGAATCATAAGGCAGTCAGAAAAAAAGTTTTCATAATCCAGGAGAACATTTAGGATACCACAGTACTATTTTTTTTTTTT
>VZSV01000104.1:762793-782762 GCA_013398735.1 Nothocercus julius
CTTAATTTGGTGAAAGCTCACAACCAAACAAGATTTAAAACTAAAGTTGGTTTTGAGTTTTTGTTGTATTCTCTTGCTTTTAAAAGACATTGTGATTAAGTGAAAATGATTACTTCTGGTTTGATTTTAACAGATTTTTATTTACTGCCATATACAAAGCAGTAGAGCATACTGTATAATGGAAGATAAGCAGTTCAAGCACTTAGCAGAATGCAGTGTTACAGAGGTTATCCACACAAACAATAATAAATTTAACAGGGAATGTACTGATTGTTTTGAAGAATTTAAAACAAAGAAAGAAGTTAAGCTTCTTGTTAATTTAGAAAAAAGGTAACTTTGATTTCCCTCTCAAAATTTCTTCTCAAGAACTGTAAACTAATGAGCAAAAAAATTTGAATTGGTAGAAAGACAATTCAGATGCTTTATTCATCACAGCTTCCATTGTTTTAATTTAATGAGTCTTCCGAGGGAGGTTTGAGTTCATGGGGAATAAACAGATAATTGACAATAAACTCCAGAACGGTCTGCTTTGGTAATTAAAATGGTCATCTTATACAGACAGGTGCTCTCTTTATCAAGACTTTGTAGAATATTTGGATTTTTCAGGAGAAACTTAGTGGCTTGGTAAACCTATTAAGGTTTACCACATATACTATCTTACACGTGAGTGAAGAGAAGGAAAGACCTTAAAGTTCCTTATTAGGCACTTAAAAAAAAAAAAATGTTATTAATATGCATTCCAGCTGCGATGAGTCTGTGCTATGGGTCAGATTCTAGGACCTTTGCATTCTAAACAAAATTTAACTTAAATAAGATCACAAATGCTTTTCAGCAGCTGCTGTCTCTCTAGAAATTTGTTTTCATTATTAAGTGAGTCGTGGCAGAGGTGATCAGGATTGTTAAAAACACTTAAGTTTATGTAAAGATGGTAAAAATGCTTCGGTACACTACTGTGTGCTACCTAACAATTATTCTTAACAATTAGGGGAAAAAAGACAAAAATAAAAAAGTCCTCCAAAACACAGAATGTTCACTGAATATAGATATTCACTGCTAGCTACAATTGTGTGAGCCAAGATGTAATCAGTAGCCCACCTAAGCATCTGAAGTGGACTGTGAGCTGTGAAGACAATATATTTTCCCAAACCAGCGAAAATATCTCATTCATTAAAAAATAACTTTCAGCAATAAATAACTTAGCTTACTCAAGAAAGACATTTTACAAATCCCTGAAGAATACCTTTACTGTGATTTCTGCAATTTCAGTTATCTCTTACAGACGTCAGAGAAAATCCTAAAAAATAAAATCAGACATCTGTGTCTGCCAGGCCTTCAACACTCCGGTTCACCAGATAATGACATACAACTGTAGTAGGCAAGCAAGTCGTAGTATTTTTGGCTTTTGTTCACCATCTTGATTTGTTCAAGTTAACTCCATCACAGCTAATGTTATTTTTAAGTGACCTTCATTATTATGGCTTTCAGAGAAGCAAGAAAGAACTGCAGCAAATAACTCAAAAGTCAGTGTACTTCATTTAAGGAATAATATTATTTAAAATTCTTCATATATTTGAAAAGAAATTATATATATGAAAGAGACTGCAGATCAGGATTAAGTACTCTTTCATGCATTTCAATATCTAAGGTATTTTAAAACCTCACTCTATCTTTTATACATACTGACTCACCACTTTCAAGGCAAAAAGTATATAATTAAGAAAAGACACAACTACGAAAAAGAAAAAAAAAAAAAAAGGAACTGCCAAAAAGCCTATTTTAAAACATTTGCATGGTTACTTGCATAAGAAAAATTTGGCATACACATGTTTGTCAGCTACAGATTCATTCACTGCAAAGATTATACATCAAAGCATTTGTCAAAAACATAATATATTCCTGTAAAATAAACATGTGTGGACTGCAGATGTTATTCTGGCCCTCCTCATATACATCCTGCAATACAACCCTGCCATTGCTGACACTGTAGGTATTCTACATGCTACATGTAGAGCATGCTACAAAAATGAAAGCACAGGACATAACCGAAGAAAGGATAACATGAATGAAGAAACCCCAGCATCTAGCACTCGCTGCTTCCAGCACATCTGCTCTACTGCTAGATTCCTAGATTAGTTTTAGATCAAATGCCACGCATTCCACAGCAAATCAGTCACTTTACTCTGAAACCATGAACTTTACGGATCACGAGTATTACTCAAGGTCGGCTTTTCTCTGATAGGCAAGTTTACATTTAAGAAACAAAGGCAAGCTGTATTCAAATAATCAACGCTCAAAACACACCCCACAACTTTAAAATCTAAGTTAGAGAAACAAACAGGGCCTTTCCTAAGACAACTTCAAACCCAAATAGTCTAAAACATTTCCTGAAAAAAATCCTGCAGACAGATGTTAATTATAATTCTGCTTATGGAAAGCTAAATAAATACATCTGTTAAGTTAAACATATTGGAGAATGAAAAACAGAAAGAAAAAGAATAGAGGATAGGAAAAAAATAAAGACATCTAAAGCATCTAAAAAGACATCTGAGCATCTAAAACCTGTTTATAGTAGCATTCAATGTTATGGAAGACTTTTTAAAAAGAAATAACTGAATCCAGTGAGATTAATAAAACTGAAATATAATTCAGAGACAGTTACCTCAAAAGTAGGTCATATGAAAAAAAAAAAAAAAAAAAATCCTTCTCTAATGAGGTAAGTACTTCTTCAGAAGTCCAGTAGACTTCACCAATCCAGACTGCTATGAGCAAACCTCAGATGAAAATTAGTGCACTGATGGACAATGGGCTTATTAAGGAGAAATGGTAACATGAAAGGTAAATATCAGTCTAAAAGAATGTTATTTATAAATTTTAGGCAACGCCAAATCTTGCAACCCATTCAACAAACACTTTGGTGATAAACATTGGCACAAAAGAAGGCAAGTGTTTGTGTCATGCCTCCCACGGAACCATGAGGCATCCTTAACACAGAAAGACAAATCACACAGGAAAAAGTGGACAGATCTGAGTGGGACTAAACTAAGTGAAATGGGATTTTTATTCGTATTCCTAACTGCAAAGTCAGGCTGAAAGAGTTGTTTGGGTGCACGCTCCAAATGAGGCTGCTGCACCTTCCCTGCCCTGGGACACATTACGACTCTACGACTCTGCCTCCTTCTCCGGAGCACTCCCTGCGACACTGTAAGGATTTGTTTAGCTGTATGATGAACTGGACAGGGGAACTGATCCCCATAAAGAATAAATTAGCTGAAAAAGAGATAAAAGACTAACACATCTCCTGATAAGCCCCTTAGTCTGATGAACATGAATGCTTCTGCTGACATAAGGAAGAAGGTAAAATGAATATGGAACTGGACTGAATGAAACTTTTGGCAGACAAGGACACGTACAAAATTAGTGCTTACTTGCTTGAATTTTTCAGTAAAGAGATGTTATTGGCTGGAAACAACAGGAAAAGATCTTGTGCCACAGGCTCATATCTGCAGACAAAGGATGACACAGATACTTGGTATGCAATTGAACAATAAATCCCAACTTTAATTCTTCTATAGGAATCTGTAAAGGGAACACACGGGGTGGCTTTAGGGTGTCTTGATTGGGGGGAGGGGGGCGGGGAGGGGAAGTTCCACTCATCTCTGCTGAAACTTTATCAGTTCACATCACAAGATTTCCTGCAGCTCTTCAACCCTTGACTATAGCTACCATTCCACCATCAGACTTTTATGTATAATGCCTAATCCTTCACTGTTTGGTTATACAGGACCCCTGTATGTGAAATAACATTCTCATTCACTATGCTTTTCCAAAACTATTGTTCTTGGATTGTCTACTTTTTAACTTAGATTGCCATTTCATTCACTTAGGCATTAAGGGTGCTTGGTAATTAAGAGACATGCCTATATTCCTGAACAGCTTTTCCTTGGTACACTGTATTTCTCAGTAACTTGCACCCAAACCTGCCAGCACTTTGACAATGTCAAGATCCAAATTCCATCTTGCTTTGTGTATCAGTGCATCACACCTGCCTTGTTAATACTGCTGCCTGACCCAAGCTCCCTTTCCATCTTAGGCTTCAAAGCCTGAGCAGTGTGATTTTCTGGCAAGCTAGGCAAGGCTCGAGGCTGTGCCCTGACTGCAGGATTGCTACCTCGCTGGCTGCCTGAGCTCCCACCGAAGCAATTCCTCTGCACAGCACGTTTCCTTCTGCACAGCACCTTCCCTGCCGCAGCCTCACGCAGCCTCCTCTCCTCAGTCATGGCTCTGATCATCAGGGCGCTGCAAAAAACATTGACTCTAAATCTTAACGACTCCTGACACTGTCTGACACTTGAAATGGTGTGTGGTACATTTTTAGTACATTTTAAAGTATTTTTTAATAGTATTGAATGTGACTAAGCCTCTCTCCTCATGATTGGATATTGACTGTATTCAACTGGACCTTCATTCTCAAGCCAACTCCACCCCAGCAGCGACCTCGGGAGCGTTCCTCCAGAACAAATAGTGTAACTGCTGAAGTTAAATTCATGTGTTCAGAAGTCTCTCACTACTTTTCTGTTAGCTCAAATTGATGAACCCAGCCAACATTTTCTAAATAAGGGTACCATACATCACACACAGACAGTAAAGAGGTCAAACATGCTACAGCTCTTTTTGTTTCCCGCAGGATTTCATAGACTTAAATGCATGCCTATGCTGTACTCACCCATTACAACCATTACTTCTGAACCCTCCTGAGCTCTTAGGGTATCTTCTACACCATCACACATACTGCTCAGTGCAACTTCGACAGGGAAGAAGGAAAAATATGTTTTACCATATGTTTTTGTACCATTGTACGTGACAATCTGATTGTCACACAGCCAGATGGCCCTAATTGCTGCTGGTTAGTTTTTCCAATGGGCACATCAAAAATGCCACCACAATTCCAAGACAGCTCCAGGTCCACCACATCCCTGATAACACCAAAGTAAGCCTACACCTGTGGCACCTTGAAGCACTTAGTTCTGGAGCCCAGCAGTCTTCCTCCAGTTAGAAGCGATAAAAGCATCATGAGAAATAACTCCAACAGAGATAGAACATCATTTATAACACGTAGGTGTGTATATAAAAACATGTATCTATACTAACTAGAAGTCCAGTGGCACCCTACTCAAAAGAGCACAAAACACACCAGCAGTATATATGCTATAATCAAGACCCAACCTGTGAGGGAAGGCCAGAGTTCGGCACATTTACTGTTTTAACAGGCAGGCTGTGCAAGGGTTTCATTTCAATCATACATCAGTCTATAATTACATTCAGGGTCAAACGGAAAGAGTTACTTCAATTAACAGGCAATGCTGATATGAAAACAAGTGAGAAATGACTGGCCACCAAAACAAAAAAAAAAGAAATGTTAAACATTACAAGCGTCAATTACTAGATCAATCTTCTGCCATATGCAGAAGGTGCAAAAATCTAAATAGCACTGAAATGAGGTTTTATCAGAATACGAGACACTGCTGACTGCTATAGCAGGAAGCAAAAATCGATGATTCAGAAGGCCGATTTCTTCAAATCGCATCTTAAATCATAGCCATCACCTGCCTAACGAAACTGATATGAATTTACACAGAATCATGGCAAAATAAGTGATCTTTCCATATAAAACTTCTCCTAGTAACGACTAGTCTCCTAGCAACTCAGCCTCTAGGACCACTTTCTCCCTCTATTTTTTTTTCATTTGTTAAGTTACTAGGAGACTCAGTAGACATCAGATCAATTTCTTTCCTCTTTCACTTGTTAAAAAAATTACATTTAATATACTTAACATGTGGCAATGATTTATTATGTATTCAATGTATATTATGAATTTTTTCAAACTGTATATCTGATTTATTTTTCAGGGTTTACACAGTTTTTCAATATTAAGCCTATAATTTCTTTGGATTTTTCCGATTCTTCCATTGCAAAGGTATTGCAAAAATTGTGGAATGTATTAGTTGATTTCAAAACAACTGTATGAACTTTAGCAAAAAATAATTCTGCACACATCCCAAGACAATTAGTGGTAAAATATTTTCTGTCAATCAGAATGGATAGTCTTTAACATTATTTGAAGAACACCGGTGGACTTTTATATCCAGAGACATAACTTTACTAAAAAAACAAACAAACAAAAACAACAAAAAAGGCCAGGGAAACTAACAAGTAATGCATATTTAAGTGATGCTATAAATATAACCTTTTAAGTCAGATTGCTTTTAAACTTTTCTTCCTCTAAAAACAAGAGTGTTCCATAAAGTCATAGAGACTTTACTACCGCCGTATTAAAAAATAGTTTTAATAGGCTACAGAGAACAGAAGTTTATTCTTTCAAGATAGTGCTTGAAAAAATATGACTCTCTTCTCCTGCTGGTATTTGAAAGATGATGGAAAAGACTAATCTGACAGCAAGTTGCAGGTGACAGCAGCATATGTTAGTTTCAGTCTGTAAATGGAAAAGCTTGAACTGGTATTAACGTGCATCAGCTGACTCACATTGATCAGCTTCTTTACAGTTACTGGTTTCAAGTTTTCCATTAAGGCTGCAGTAGTAGTCACCAGGGAATTCTTCTGCTTGCAAAGGTTTTACAATAAGTGTATGAATAACTGGGGGAGAAAAACTTCCTGGAATGTGCTCTGATCAGTCATCTTTACCATTATGTCAGTAAAGCTCCAGACATTTAAGAAACAAAAACTGAAGTTTATTAAAATAAAAACTCTGTAAAATGTGTTAACTGTATGGCTCTTGACAAAGCATGCTTTCTTACAACCTTCTATGCTAACTACTGTAGTTAACGTAAGGAGGTGCTTTAATTGCTATTGTGAATTACTGCTAGAATTTCAATCTAGGACACTCAACTTGTCAGAAGCATTGCGAATTCCCAAAACTTTAGCTCTGAAAAACAGGTTCCTAATCTATATATTAAAGCAATCATGAAGGGGCTGAAAGCTGTTACTTCCCATGGTTCATAAATGAACAAGATGTTCTCACAAGGCAGGAGAGTTGCATTCTCTGAACTGGTACCTTCCTATCAACACTATAACGCATAAATTTGGACCTGTGAACAGTATACTTAAGGAGTTTCTACAAGTTAAGCTCTATTTTACATATACATAACAAATGGAGAAAAAATACCAAAATAAGCAATACCTCTAAACAACCACAGAACTGATCTGAGAATAGGTTATCTGGATATAAATTGAAAAACAAGTTATCTAAAAACATAATGTAATGAACAGTTTCTTCCTGTTAAATAATCTAAACAGATGATCTTGTTCTATTTAAAGCTCCCAATAGTCGTGTCTGATTTGATTTTTCTTCCCCCCCCCCAAAAAAAAAAAAACACCAAATTTTTAAACGGTTATGTGATATCGCAAGTCAAAATAAAGACTATAACTTATGGAAAAAAAAATGGAAACTTTATATTAAATATATTAAGCCTCACGCAAACTGCATGTTCCCTTGAATTTGCTGGAAGTATGCACTTTTGGAAAAGGGATTCTATTCCAGGCCTAGGTTTGTAATTCCAAATGGGGGAAAACACAGGTATAATGAACTCCTTTGAAAAATTCTGACTGCTCTCATGTGCTCTTAAGTACACTGAGTTGGTCCTCAACCACAGCTAAATAACTTTAACTGTCTTCATCTTACTTTCATTGCTTCCCATAGGATTCTCTCCATCCTCTTGGAGAGGTCATGGAGAGCAGAGGAGGTGGCTGAGGACTGGAAGAAAGCCAGTGTCCCTCCAGTCTTTAAAAAGGGCAAGAAGGAGGAGCTGGGAAACTACAGGCTGGCCAGCCTCACCTCCATCCCTGGAAAGGTGATGGAGCGGCTCATCCTAGAGACCATGTGAAGGAAGAGAAGGTGATGAGGAGTAGCCAGCATGGATTCACCACGGGAAAGTCGTGTTTGACAAACCTGATAGCCTTCTACAATGGGGTGACTGGCTGGATGGACGACAGGAGAGCTGCGGATGTTGTCTACCTTGACTTCAGCAAGGCTTTCAACATCAGCTCCCATAACATCCTCATAGGAAATCTCGGGAAGTGCAGACTGGACAAGTGGCTGATGAGGTGGATTGAGGACTGCCTGGATGGCAGAGCTCAGAGGGTGGTGATAAATGGGGCCAGGTCTAGTTGGAGGCCTGTGGCCAGTGGTGTCCCGCAGGGGTCAGTATTGGGCCCGGTGCTGTTCAACTCGTTCATCAATGACTAGGACGAGGGCACAGAGGGCACCCTCAGCAAGTTTCCGGACGATACCAAACTGGGTGGAGTGGCCGACGCTCCAGAGGGCTGTGCTGCCATCCAGAGGGACATGGACAGCATGGAGAGTTGGGCACAGAGGAACCTCATAAGATTCAACAAAAGCAGATGCAGGGTCCTGCACCTGGGGAGGAATAACCATAGAAACCAGTACAGATTAGGGGTTGACCTGATGAAAAGCAGTTCTGTGGAAATGGCTGTGGGAGTTCTGGTTGACAAGTTAGCCACGAGGCAGCAATGTGCCCTTGTGGCCAAGAAGGCCAATGGGCTCCTGGCTGCATGAAGAGCAGCGTTGGCAGCAGGTGGAGGGAGGGGATCCTGCCCCTCTGCTCAGCTCTGGGGAGGCCCCACCTGGAATACTGGGTGCAGTTCTGGGCTCCCCAGGACAAGAGGGACACGGAGCTTCTATAGAGAGGGTCCAGCGGAGAGCAACAAAGATGATTAAGGGACTGGAGCATCTATTGTATGAGGAAAGATTAAGTGAGCTGGGCCTGTTTACCCTGGAGAAGAGAAGACTGAGAGGAGATTGATCAACATGTGTACGTACCTTAGGGGTGAATGTAGGGAGGATGGGGCCAAACTCTTCTTGGTGGTGGCCAGTGACAGGACAAGGGGTAATGGGTGCAAGTTGAAACACAGGCAGTTCCACCTCCATGTGAGGAAGAACTTCTTTCCCGTGAGGGTGCCAGAGCCCTGGCACAGGCTGCCCAGAGAGGCTGTGGAGGCTCCTGCTCTGGAGATCTTCAAACCCGCCTGGCTGCCGCCCTGTGCCCCGTGCTCTGGGTGTCCCTGCTGGAGCAGGGGGTTGGACCAAATGATCTCTAGCGGTCACTCTTAACCATTCTGTGAATCTGTGATTAAGGCTATTAATGCCTTTCATAAAGTTAGCTCAACTTTTCCTTCAATATGAAGAGAATGGTAGGAATTTTAAAACAAAGTAACTCATGATATTCTCTAAAGACTCTTTTTCATTTGGTGACAGCCATTGCTCACCTGTAACTTCTTAGCTGCATAGTTTAAGGATAGAGCTTGAATCCATAAATAGAGGTAAGTGCAAAGAAAGGAAGTTAAAGCAAGAAAAATACAGAAGGTTAGAAAATATAAACTATCTGCTTTGAACTTCATCATTAAAATAAAGCAGCTATGAAAACAGCTTTAACAACCAGAGTTCTGTCTTTTAAACTCCTGAAAAAAATAAACCGCCTATATGATTTAGTATCATTATATATTACCTCCATAACAAAATTTAAGACTTAAAATTAACATTCTGTATTTCCAAGTAATAAAAATGTGCCCCAAAAATACTGCCTTTGGATTTCTCATATTTTATAACTAAACAGTATATAAGGAAATTCTCACCAAGACTACACTGAGATGAAGTTGGGAGTGCATAGTTCAGAAAGTAGAAAAATCTAGGAGTACAGAAATCAAGTAATCCTTTCTTTTCAAGGTGAAAGAGTTTTATTCAAGTATAGAAGCTGAATTATTTCACTCATATTTTGTACACGTTTAATATTTTATACAGTGTTTTCCTGCACCAGACTGCTTTCAACTTGATTTATATTTGTTCAAAATAGACATTACTCCAACACCCATAGACTCTGGATCACAGAATCTGCCACACATCTCTACTGTCAATAAAGAATACAGTGTACTAAAGACAAACCTTTCCTTCTGTGCCAGTTACTTCCAACCGGATCATTTTGGGCTACTTTCATTTCACATTACTCAAACACCATTGGAGGGCTTCATGGAGCAGAAGGGCAAAAGAAAGCAGAATTTTGTGCAACTGCAATACCGGAGGATCACAAGGGGCATTATACAACCAGCTAGTCAGAATAACAGTGAACTATATAATGCTGAATGAAATTAGAATAAAGAACTTTTTTTTTTTTAATATGATATCATTTAGTAACTATGAACAGCTAATTCTGAAATACAAGTTATTTCCTTATGTCTCTTTTCACTGTTGGAATTATATTTTCTTATTTTACCAGTTTATGCTAGAGTATGTTCATTAATTTATCATCACACTTCATCCCAGCTTTTAAGTTGGGCTGTTAACATATAACTCTTCTCATTTTTTTTCCTGGCCTGCTTTATGTATCGCCTCAGGATGCACATTTTAAGTAGCAGAACTACTCCGTCAATGCATATTTAAACTAAAGATTAAATTGTGCAGAAATACCACACCTTGAAATAATTTCAAAAAAAAAAATCCGAAGTTACGTTTTTGAAGCACTTCACTGTGCTATTTTTATTCCTCAAACCATTCTTAGATCAGAAGTTTCCTTTAAAGTCTTGTACTTTATGGAGGTGGCATTTATATTGACAGCTATTTGCTATTTTCATCCTTGATGTATTAAAACAGGACTTCTCAAATATAAGATCATAACATTTGGGACCAATAACGGCCAGGTGCCATGATCTGCTGCTGGCTCGAACCACTGCAGGACTCTCAGAAGTCAAAATCAACAAAGCGCAAGCTCAGTCAAGCTGACATATACCTGAGAGTCCTCTCTCATTATTCAGCATACATTTTTACTATTTACTCCGTAGCTCAAAATTTGTCATCAGAATACAGCATTGTTTAAGACATAAACAAATGCAGGGCCTGTTACTTACAACAGATTACCCTGCAGCAACATTAACTGTCTCCAGCTGTCTGAATTACCCCCCAATCAGTCAGGCTTTTGAGGGCTGCTGCTCTTAAGGGAACTTCAGGGGAACATACAAGCTGAAGAAATGAACCAGGGGTCGCTGCTCTTTGCTCCATCTGTACAGTAGCAATCAACAAAATGCTTATTACCTTCCACTTTACAGTCTAACCTCAGAATATTTATACTTAGTCACCTATCTGAATATAGGAGAAAAAAATATCCGTTTCCTACTTCAGTGCTACTAAAGGTGGATGGTTAGTGTGAGCAGAAAAATAGTCATGTGGTATATGTTACAGCTGTGCACAGTTCTTTACCTGACACTTCTGCACCCCTGCAGACATCCTCAGATCACATACACTTTTCAAAAGAGTTATGAGGTATTAGGTGATCAGACAAGTACTCAAAGGATTCTGTCACTTTTACATACTATTATTAAATTCTGTTAAGTACTTCACTCATTATTGTGGCCTAAAATACTGCTCAGAGTTTTGACCCTAGAAAGAGTAATGATCCAGCTGTGAACTTCAATGGAGAGGGCCAGCCAAATTTTCTACATGCCATTTTCTTGACGCAATTGGCTTTAAAGCCAACAAGCCATTAAAATACTTTACCATGGGAAATTCCCCAAAACGTTTTCAGGTTATGACACTGTTGTCAAACGCCTTTGGTTGCAGTTTTAGGTGATAGAACTACTGTATATATGAAGTTCTTACTTTTATTCTGGGGCTCAGTAAGACAGTTGAAGCTCTTTGAGATTTCTTACTCCTTTGCCAGTAGTGGATCAAGTTCTGGAATTCATTTCTCTTCACTAATTAGATATTTAGCACTTTTCTTACATGCTTATTGACATCATCCTCCACCAACATATTTGTTCAAGACACAGAACACTAAATTTCAGTCGTGTGCCATAACCATTAGCTTTCTAAATCACGTAGCAGTAAGGTAAATGGGTGAAACTGAATACACAGTCATAAATGAACTTTTAGTTGTGGGTTTCTGTTCTACCTTTCTTACCTATAAGGATATAGGTATAGTATCCTGTAAGGATATAGGATGTTACATTGTATAAATTGTATAAAGAATAGTATGAAGGTATATATGTGTAAAGGATGTTACATGGTACACACTGTGTTTAAGTTAGCTTAATGCCTAAAACTTCGCTTTATCAACATTTTAAAATTAAATTTCAAAGTCCATCAAAACAACGAATGCTGCCTACCCAAACTTGATCACCTACACACAAGCTCTTGTTCTTGAGCACAAAATAGGGTTGTTTTTCTAACAGTTTCCTGTGTCTGTAACAGCAGCATATATTCCAGCCTTAGGGCCTTTCTGCTGAAATATTTTATAACAGTTCACAAATGTTGACTTCCTGTCAGATGCCCAAGACACTCAAAAAAATTCAAAATACCTTGTTCTACAGTGACTGCAACCCAGAACTGGCTTGATAGTCCGTATGCTTCTTCTTAAACAAGATCTTTAAAGAAGTACACATTCAATGGGATTTATTTCTAATTTTTAATACAAGCTATTACAAAATGAGTACAAAATGTTAGAGCACTGAGAAACACCTAAAAGCTTCAGAATACCAAAAACAAACAAACACTTACCTATATTAATCTTATTAGAAATCACAGTTAAACAATCTTTTTTTGGAGATGACAGATCACCCGCCTGCTACTGTGAAAACGGAACATGATCCTTACCATTAACTGCAATATTCTTCACGTTCTGAGGTAATCAAGAACATGCTTTAAAAAATATATGTTTTTATAATTATCCAGGCCTCCAATATTCTCTTCTACTCAGTCTATCAGAAGTGGATAAACATCTCAGATGGCTACTGAAACTTTAAACTTCAATGAGTTAAACAGATAGTATTTTACTACCTATTGCTGACTTCATATTCAATATTCCATCTCATCCATTATCCTCCCAGTTATCCCATCCATCCCAGTTATCCTCCTCATTCTTCCAACAAAGCTGTCTTTTCAAAACCATCTACCTGGCACCCAAAATCACTTGTACAGCAATACCAAAAGAAAAACATGAACAATAGCATTCAGTAGCAATCAGCATGCTTTTTACATCATTGAGTAATGTAGCCACTTGCAGACTAACCTAACAAACTCATAGTCCGTATTATACAAATTTCTCTAATATTCTAATATTGTTAACTACAATCCTGCTATTATTCTATGTTATATATCACTTTTTAGAAGCTTTCAAAAGCTTCAGGAAAAAAAAGTAATTTGCAGAGTTTGCAAATTTGCAACAAGATAATAGCCTAATACATGAAAGCACTATGAAAAACATTTATGGATAACAAATTAAATGGTAGTACCTGAAAATAATAAATTGAATTCACACAAATTTCAATCACAAATGTGATGAAAATTCATGAAAATACAGCACTATTATGCAAACTGTTTCTAGAATGATCTCTAAACAAGAAATACATACTTATCAACCTTATCAACTGCTGAAGAAAAAAGGAACAGAAGCCGGAGAAAGCTTTAACTATATAAGAAATTGAAGGATGCTGTCACTTCTTAATTTTATCTCATAAAAAGCACAATTAAGTTCCACATATTGCTAATACTCCCATAGCTGTTTACAAAATCATTCCAATCATTCCAGAAAGACGATAAAGCATAAATTGCAAGTAATACCATAAAAAAGTCCAGACTACTTGAGAGAGAGTCCAAAGTAATTTTTGCTGTTTTTTCTTTTGCCTTGTAAAGAAGCAGAAAATATAAGAGTCGATTAAACTCCAGTTGATAAAATGTTGGGTTTGTGCTCCCACTTAAGAGGAATGTGAAACAAAGAAAAGGTGAACAAAGGTTTCTCCTCAAGACCTGATGATTATTTTATTATTTATTTCTGAAAGAAAACACAGCTTAGCAAATATACAAAACAAATACTCTTCTATCAGCAAGTTTGTCAAGGTATCAGAGATGTGTTAAAAATTCATATTTATAGACACTCTAAACTAGTCTAATTACAGGGCACTTACTCATCTGGACCTTTACTTGCTTTTATGTTTGCATATATTAACTGTTTAGAGAGTAATATATTCAGCAGTTGATTCAGTAAGTCATAGCTACCTTCCAACATCACCTCCAAAATTTACAAACTGTTCTGGTGACTGTGTAAAGATGGAGTTGTTTTATTCACATCTAACATACTAGGTATCAGTATAACATATTAGTTGACCACATGATATTGGAGAGGTCAAAAAAACCTGAGCATCTTACAAAGATATGCTGCTTTCTTAACAGTAATTAGTGTAACAGCAACTTCCTCTTTCCCCCCCCCAAAAAAAAAAAAAAAAAAAAATCCCTTCAGAACTATGTATAGAACTAGAATGCTTTCAGTAAGTTAAGTAGTAGCAATTTTCTTCAAACATTGTAACAAAAAAGTTAATCAATATTTTAGGAGCATTTTGCTATCCAGAGCTGACAAGAATAAAGCCCTCTGCAATTAAATGGACCATTTATTAAATGGTTAAAATGGAGCTGCTAAACAACAAAAGGTTTCCAGTCTCAACATCAACACGGTGAAAGACTGAGGAACTCAGACTGATATTTTATTTTAGTGGCTAACTTCCAATATAAAGATAGACATTTTTTATGACCATGTCATCTGTAGGAAAACGGTGCAGATAACTTTTTTCCCCTCAACAATGTTAGAGTAGGACCAGTGATTTCATTCCATCTTAAGATTTCCTCAGACTTTGCAGGAAGTTGGATTTTATTTCTGCTAGGGACTGAGTGGCAGCTGTGCCATATTTATGACAGGAATGCTTCATAGCATATTCACTCAGCAGTTCTGACAGAGAACTGTTTTGACCATCTGAAATCTGTTTTTTTTTCAGGATTTTTGGATTAACTTTCAAACCTTTAGCTTTACTTGTAGATAAAAATTAATTCCTTTGGTCAAGTATAATGTTTTGCAACATTCCAAATATATTTTTGATAGTTCAGGATTACTTAGCCAATTCAAAGTCATACAATAATTAGAATTGAGTCTGATGAAGTCTATTTCAATTATAAACTAAAGAGAAATTAATTTTCACAAGAATCAGTATGTCTAGACATCGTATTTCCCAATCACTGAGATATCATGACATTTTGTTTGATAAAGTCCACTTTAGCATGTTTTTAATCAAGATAATCATCTCCTTAAAAAAATTCCCATAACAGGTAACACACTTTCCTTCCTTTTTAGGATCACTTACAACTTCATAACTTAAAATGCCTGTCAGCCAATTTTACCAGGTTATGTGTGTGTTGTACACATACACTGGACAGGATGAAGGGCTTGAAAATCTCTTATTAGTAACTGATTTTTTTTTCCTCATAAATTATTTATTCAATATAATTTATGTTATATTGTATGCTTACATATACAAGTATGTTTAAAGATTATCACATGGAGTTATTCTTTCTCCGCTTAGAGGTTGTTTTCCTATGTATCAACACCTTCTAGCTTAATATATTTTATCTGCCTAGGGGAATAATCAGGACTATCCTCATGGCTTTTTCTTCAGTTTAGCAATTTAGGACAGAGAAACTTGAGTATATTTGAGCCCCTAGGAAACTTTGGCAAGCAAAATACCAAATAAGAAATGGAGACACTAAACGAAATAAAACAAGACATGCAAAACCATGAGTCACTGGAAACTGATCACTTTTCTTTACAAGCAAGTGGTTAGTTCTCAGTACGTTCTTCCATTTTCTAAATTGGTCTTTGAGACCACTTCCTAAAAATAAGCACACTGCTCATCAAGCAGTGATATTAAAGCAAAAATTAAATAAATTATAAAAAAACTTTCTTTGAGGAAAAGAAAAAAATAAGTAGGCACAAGTCCTGTGTTTTTCCACTTATCAAACTCAGAGATAATATGGATGAATTCTATAACTCAGCTCTTCCCAGAGACTAGATAAAACAGCAATAGTTTATTTTCATTGGCAATTAGGAGGGAAAAATAGCCAAAAAAAAAAAAAAAAAAGGAAAAAAAAAACCTTCAGTGTGTGAAGTGCCAGAGACCTTGTCTTCTTTCTTGTGCTCAAAGTGACCAAAGCCTGGCAAAGCTCATTGTCACTGACACAATCTGGCACAGGAGTATATAGATACAACGGTCAGTATTTATTTAAGATAGCTCATTTTAAATAATCACCACACAACACAAATCACCCCACTGATGCAGAGAGTAAACACAGAATTGCTACAACAAACCATTTCCAGCAGCTCACACTGAATTCCAGGGCCTCTAGGCACAGAGGCTGAATGCACTGCCTGGATGTGGCCTGAATGCACCCATTGCTCGCATAGATTACACTCCAAATGATTAACAACCATCATGGTCAGTCAAAAATGTATCTGAATAAATACCACTAGCAACTATTACAACAACAACAACAGTTGTAAGTTTTTTTGATTCTACAGTAGGAATTGAATTTCCACACTAAATATTAAAAGAATATAAAGATAACCAACCTTTTTTGAGGGAATAAACAGTAGATATTAGATTAATCCAATCATATTTAACACTGAAGTTCACTTATTAGGAAATATAATTTCAGTTAATGAAAAAGTCTTGGAAATAATGCAGATTTTGGTATCATTATCTCTATACTTAATCTTCAATGTGAATTTTAATACTTTAACAATATCAACTAAGGGTTTTGTAATCCGCAAGGCAGGTAACTCTGAAGTCATTGCAACAACTCTGAAGGTCTGTGTAAAGTATGCTTAAGATCTGATAGTCTTACATTTCAAATCATTTTAGTTTCCAAACAAAATCAAAATTGAAACTAAACAGTAGCTTTTATACACAACATTTAAAGGTATACATTTGTTCAACATTCCACCTCACATTGCCTTCGACAGCAAAACCTGTCTCATCTAACTTAAGATCACCTTGGAAATCCTGAGTATTATTACTTAGAAAGACAGACAAAAGAGCTTTATTCTAAAGGACAGCTTCAATGAATAATGCAAAAACACAGCACCTGAAGCCCATCAAAATTAGGAAGTGAACTTGCATATTATTGACTACCTGTTTATTATCTACCAGCTTCTAATTTAAGCCCACTATTCTGAACTTTAAACCTCCTGGAAATTCTTAACTGACCCCTCCAGGGCTGCTGTTCTCTAAGTCAGTCCGCACACGAGCCTCACAGCCCAGGGCTCGTGCAGGTTGAAGAGGAGGTGTGGTTAGGGCGCATTCGAGCTGGAAAAGGGAATTCTGCTTTGATGGAAGTACCACCAGGAAAGGAGCGTAAAAACTTCTGCTGGAACCTCACTAGTTACTAACTGCCAAAACACCATCTTAACATCTGCTTGACCAGGAATATTATTTCCTCCCCCCGATCTTGTGATCTAAAGATGCTAGAGGCAAAGAGGAAAAAAATCCGTAACTAATTTGAAGCCATACTCATTTTCTTTGACTATAAAGCCAGTATTTTTCTTCAAATAAAGATGGCCAAACTTTCCACTACATCGTAGCTGAAAAAAGTTACCAGTGGGGGAAGATAAAAGGAAACCAGTTTCAATCATCTGCATAGGAAAGGGTGGGAAAGAACAAGAAATGGCAAGAAAACATAAAGGGAGCGAGGGAGGGAAAGAAGGATGGAAAGAAGCTACACGCCAAATATTTGATATTATACTTCGATGACATAAGGTAGCTCTAAACATCAGTATACCCAGAAGGCAGCAATATCTACCTGCTTTGAACCACTCCAGAATTGCAAAAAATACTCAAAACATACTGAGATTAATTGAGACATTGAAGTGGATAAATTAGATTTTAAGATCACCAGAAATATCACTTTTGTTTCTTGATTTTGTTCTTTTTATACTGTTTAAGAATAAAAGAATTCCATGCAAAAATCTGTAAAAAGAGGCTTGAGTGTTTATCAGAAATTTGCCTTGAAATAGCTGCTGTAAAGAGCTTTATCTGCAGTTTACAGACCCTGTTTTCTTATTCAGTATTGTTGTTATTTGTATAGGGGGCATTATGTTATTTGTGTAGGGACACATTACTTGCACTGAAGATTGCCAAGCATTTTACTCCACAACTTTGAGGACTTGTCTTGACATATTGAAATAACAAGTTGATCAAGGCTGGCATTACTCAAAAGTATTTACTTGAATAAATAATCAATACCCTTGACCTAACAGGAAGTATTTAAGAAATATTTTTTCAAAATAGGCAGACTAAGCCACAAAGTACACCAAAATTTAGGTCTGATCACATTCTGGTAGTTACTACTTAAGGGAAGTGAGTCACTTCCTGTCATCACAGCAAGCAACTCCCATTTCAAGCATGATCATTTTGTGCACCTATAAAGATCTAGGCCATAACTTTTATTTGGATGATGCTCCATGTAATATTTCCTTTCAGGTTAAAAGAAAACAAATGAATGCACTAGAATATCCTAATTCCTTCTTCCTGCTTCTAAGCATGTTCAATATTTTGTCTTCCAAATGAAGGCCTTGGTTCTCCTTCCACTGCAAAAGTCCACAACTTTGGATTCCCCCTCCTGCTCCCCATGGACTTCTCGTTAGAGACTTAGCAATATTTTTCTGTGGTTTATTTGGCAGATAGTGGACGATTCCCACCTTTTAAGAAATGGACCTCTGTTAAAAAGCAGTGAAGAACATCCAAATACCTTTTCCCAATATATGACCTGCTAAGTCCCTTCAGGATTTTTTTTTTCTTCCCCATAAACAGCATTTTAAAATGATGTAATCATAAAAGTTATTTTGTACATATAACATGAGGTACCTGGGTCACACATTTGTCTGCCACACATGACATTACTTTTTGTTGCTGAGTACTATTTGTACCCAGTAACAATACAAATAGCATATTCAGGAACAGAGTGCATTAAGCTAAACCTCAAGCTATAATAGCTCAGAGTTGCATAGTCTCCAGAGTTTACCAAAAGGCTCAATCATTGTAAGTTATAAATAAGGAGAAACTTAAACCACAAAGAAATACAGACTTCCATGAACACTCAATGCTGGAAGAACCATAAATGGAAGAACCATAAGCAGCGTATATTGACTCTCAATGACTTTTTCACATTTTATACAATGTTGGTGGATCTTGCATGTTCTCCAACAAGGGCACAGTAAAAGCGGCTGGAATCGGGCCCTCACTTGGGCGCGTGCCAGTTCTCCGGTGTCTCTTTCCAAATACCCTGCACCCGGGTCCACCACACGCGCCTGGGAGTACAAACGGCGGGCACAGCAGGCAGTAAATCTGCCTTCCCGCTCGGCGCATCGGGCAGCCCTGAGGGGCTTCTGGCCGGGCAGTTCATTACCTGAAGAGCTTCGGCAGTTATGCAAAGTATTTTAAAAAGGAGCAAGCCCAGAGGAGCCTGTGCACAGACTTCAACGCTGCTCGGACTGCACTGCACTCAACCAGCGCCCGCTCGGGTCCAGCAGAGCTGGCAGGGTGCGAGGGGAAAGGTGCGCGCGTCTCCAGAACTGAAGGTCCGTCTGCAAGTTTCTCAACAGCAAACACCTGCACTCAGTGGGGCTGATGTATCCTCTTCACTAACAACATGTAAATAACACATAGATAATTTTACCAGCAGCAGTTTTTACAAGTAACTTGATTCACTCATCTCAAAACAGTCAGTCCTGGACCAAGGCAGGATTCAACTGCCTTACTGCAATTGCCCCCTTTGCCTTGAAAGCTGCAAATCTGTTTTTAAGTGAGTCCAGATAAAGACGAATACTTTCAAAAGCATAAAAGCTTTTGGACGAAGGCAGACGGAAATACCTCTGAAAGAACCACGAAGCCGCCTCGTCTGGGCGAGAGCAACAAAACGCGGATGAGCGCCCGTGTTTCCTCAACAACGAGCACAACTTTTTCGACACGCTGCTGCCCGCCACCACGCTCCCGGCGCGCAGCGCCGCGAGTCCTTCCCCGAGCGAGTCCTGCCCTCGCCCACCCTGCTCGGCCCCGTATCGAAACGCCCGAT
>VZSV01000104.1:789204-800876 GCA_013398735.1 Nothocercus julius
GACCTCTAGCTTTCAGCGGCTGTGCTTGTGATGCAAAGATGCCCACAAAGGAAGAGGCCCACGTCTGTGAAATCCGTTATTTACATATAACACTTATCAAGAATTTATGTTTAATACAGATTCCTGATAATGCACCCACACAGGACAGTGTAAGATGTCTGACTACTAATATTCAACTTACTTCCCACAATAGCTTTTCCAGACACACATGTATTTATTAGACACACATGTATTTATTATAATCAAATATTTTGTCAGATGTATTTTACTTACCATGCACCAAGCTATTTGTAGGTGAAACCAAAGTATCCCAAAGACAAATATTTCTATAAAAAAAAAATGTTTTAATTTAGTGAGAAGTGTTCTAAGAAGTATTTGGAACACTTGAAATAAGTCATCTGAATATTTTAAAAAGTTATTCCATACACAAAATAACCAAAATCAGACTTTCAAAAGTTCCTACCTTCGAACTGACTCCAAATTATTCCCATCCTTTTTTTTTTTTTTCTTTTGCTTATGTGTCTAATTTAAAAGATTTCTAATCTTCCCTAGTAAGAAACCTTCTACTGCTTAAATCGCAAATAAGAAACCATTAGTCCCTGGTCTTGACAAAATTAGTTGTACACACAATGAAAGAACATGCCTGCTACAGATTCATATTGGTTATTCTCCTAAAGGTCTCATTTTAAGATACTGTCTTTTGTGGCTGAATTTACCTGCATGATAGTATTTTTGTTATTTCTTCATCAAAACTGAGTTACATGTCTATTAAAAAGCATTAACAACTCCTTAAGTTCATTTTTTTTAAAAAAAGAGAGGATTTTATCAAGCATGAATGGAGAATTTGGGCTTCCTTATAGAATCAACTTTAGTGGCTCTGTGGACCTCAGATGCAAGCTTCCCTCTTCCCCTCGCTGGGGAAAAAAATGTGCAGATGGACATTCTCAAACTCCCTAAGGTGAATCATTTAAAAAAGCTCTACTTCATTTTCTCTTTATTATTACAGAACAATTAACAAATTCTTACCTGTTGTCTGTAGACAATCCTGCCGTTGCTATCAAAGATGATGAACTGATGAACACAAAGTCATTGGCTGTTTTGTTATGACACTGCCAGGTCTGAAAAATTGCAGTTTAGAAATCAGTTATTAAATAAAGAAAAAGAAGATTTGTGTTAGTATGAAGCTTCCTCAAGGTCAGCTGCTTCAAAAACACTGAGGAACACAGTATATAATGGTATGTATGTACATTCTGATATTCTTAATTTTTTGCTAAAGTAGACTTTCCATTCCTGATTAATTGAAGTCATATTAAAGAACATTTATGTTATTTCAGATCTAACATTGCATCTCCAAATTATGAAATATGATTAGGATTTGAGAACTTCCCTGTCAGATAGATCACAACAAAATACTACTACTAAAATTCAATCAATACAAATTTTAGCACAGTCTTGGATCAATCCTAATTATTCCAAAGGGGCCAGGAAAAAGAACTCAAGTTTATGCCAGCCAGTTAAGGTTTCAGCTCACCAAATATGGTTTCGGTGAGGATCCAGTAAGGGGGCAACACTTCCAGTTTGTTTGATATAAACTGATATATCCATCAGCATCAACAATTCCAAACTGAAATAAGAAAAAAAAAAAGTTACAAAAATGTATGCATGTGTTAGATTATAAATGTAAAAATATATGGTGCATATACTCCATCCATTACAAGTAACTATGTTATCATCATACAGTCCATTAAAACAATTTCCTTTGTCCTAGGAATCTTTACACTCCGTTTTCAAAGCGACTTGTCAAGTCTAATCTAGCACATACACTGATACTGTATCAAGACATAAGGAGGCCTCTAGTATACGCCATCATTTTCAAAACACAGTAGCATGATTTCTGATAATCTGTAAAACTGTAAAAAAAAAAAAAAATCATTTTTTTTCATTATGCTGTGGTATAATTACCAAAATAGCAAACTTCTACAACAGCTGGGACAAAGTACTTGTACAGTTGTTCTAGTATAGAAATATTTAAAATGATAGTTGCATCCCTATGCGTTATGCCCATATGGACTTCTATAAAATGCATAAAGATTCCCTCCAAAATGGCTCCAAGAAATGTTAGTTCATCCTTCCATTAGTGCATACATATATAATATGTATATGCACAGATATACATACTCACACCTAGAGAATGTGAACATCAAGAGTATTTATATATATAAAATATATAAATTATGTTATATATATTATTAACATATTATATATTTTAACATTTTTAATGTGCAGCAGAAAAGCAGTATCTTGAAAATTATGATGTCATTGCATGTCTGACAACATGGAAGTTGTCTTCTACAACTGAAGAAGCTACTTTGGATTTGAAGAATCAGATGTTTCTGCTAATTCACTAGTTTTTCTGTTCAAATAATAAGAAAAAGAGGGTGAGTAGAGAAGTGTTCTATTCTGTCAGTTACCTTATTTCCTTGGTAATTGAATCTTATTCGAGTCACTCTTGAATTGCCACCAGAGCGAAAACATGTGATTTGTTGTGCATGACCCCATTCAAACATTCTCACACTACCATCTTGAGCACCTGTGAGATCTGCAACAGAAGATATTTAAGCAACTTTTCACAGCTGTCCTAGTTAGCTGAACAGGAAGGTTCCTTCCAAAATTTAAAGAAACATCATAGCAACAAACTCATTCCTCAACACAAAAAAGAAACTAGTGCTGTAAATCTGCACAGCACCTACCTTGCTGTAGGAGTACTGGGTACCACTGACACTTAATAATCAAATATATAACCTTTAGATAATGTTATTTTAGTAAAGTGAACTTACAATATGGTAATGTTGGATGAGAAGCCATTCTTCTGACATTATTAATAGCTTTCTTGAGCATCTGTTTAACATGCAAGATAATTAAAAAAAAGACAGTTAAACAATACTACCAAAGTTAATACCTACTGAACTCAAATAATCAGTGATTTTTTTTTTGAGAAATTCCTATTGAAAACAATTACTACTTTTAGAAATTCACACAAAATTTAGTTTCTCCTAAGACTAGTCTAGATGTTAATACTTATGCAGCTTTTACACTCAGGAAAATATCAAATTCTGCCTCAGATATTTATGGATCCAAATATAAACACTCCTTAGGCTGCAGTCTTACCTCTTTTCCTGCCAATTCCTTTCTGATTCCATTAAATTTATTGGAATATTCCTGAATATTGTAAGATAAGCAAGAGAGAGGAAGAAGCAGAAGCATGTAAAGAGAGAGGTAAACAAACTTTAACAGAAATAAAAAAAAGTCAGTGAAAACCTTCTTGCCTCATTCAACATATCAACATGCGTCATCTTCTCCTAAGCTGTAGTGGATGATGCTTTGGAAAAGGCGAAAGTAAAAGCTTATGGAGGTATGTCTTTCAGAGGCTATGCTAACAAAAGTCTTTGGTGGACTCTCTCTGATTCGGGAGCCAAATAATCACTACCCAATGCAAATAATGTAATGGACACTTGATACTGCCTGCCCTCAGCTTCTCATTAACTTTAGCAGAGGTCTAGAACATTGCCTGCCCTGTTGGGGTGTTGCTTTCTGTGGGCCTAAATACCTACAGAGTTTAAAATTTGGTCAACAGTTTGGTTGTGGTGCATATTGCTGTCAGTCCTACTGGCTTGGAAGGCAAGCAACAATGTTAATTAAGCTTTAACAATCTTGAGTATGTGCTACTTAAATTGCATGTCTTATGATAATCATACAAACACACTGCTTTGAAGAATGTATTGCTGAGCTGCTTCTCTCTGCGATGAATAGAAAGGAACAGTGAAAAACAGTAACAAAAAGCTCAGAGCTGATGAAATGAAGTTAACTGCCTTAAGAGTCACAGAAGAGTCCTTTAAAATTTTTTTTTTAAAAAATTCTCTGTTAAGAGGTAAAGACCAAAAAGTCAGTAGTAGTACCAAACAGCAGGCTATGTATCTTCAAAGAGGCTCCAAATTATTGAAGAGATGGAAAAAAGGATCACAAACAGCATTGAAAGGAACGAAGTAATAAATAGTAGCAACAAAAAGTAGTCTGATGGAGCTGTTTTTCCTCCAGATTCAAACTGTGCTGCAGGAGCTCCACCTTCTCTCAGCATTCCCTGTATCTTCCTTATTGCACCTTGATACCCAGTCAATAGCTTCACCTCCCCTCCCCAGCTCTGGCTAGTTCTCTATTGCCACATTGCCAACCAAAAGACAGGTCTAAACTTTTAGACTACATGCAGATGTACTGAACAGAAGGTGAGTAAAGGCAGTAAGGTTCTTTGAGTGACCATTCCAGTCCAGGTGGCTCCAGGCAAGTATCTCTCAGCTGACTAAACTACAGACCTGCATTATTAGACAGCAAAGCATCTACCTTGCATTTGGAAGTAAGGCATTCCAACAGCCAAATTAGAGCCATCATTTAATCTGAATTACATCTGTGCAAATAGCTTTTTGCTGAGACCCAGGCTTTACTGCAGACTCTGTAAAAATAAGAGCTACCATTGTACAATTGTCACCACTGCTACCAGAAGGATCAGTTTGGTCTTGCAGACAGAATCATGCTTTCCTTGGTCTCTTACTAGTTTATTTCAGAAAGGCAAAACAGTAAGATTGATTATCTCTTCTAGAACCTATGCCGCAGAAGTGAGGCATTTAATAATGTTGTTCAGGGACACTGTACAGAGGGACACTCTAATAAGATAGAGCTGTTAGTAATCTTGGGAATAAAAAAAACCGCTGTCCTACATCAGTGTGATAGGGAGTTCAAACTACATGTTGTATGTGTAGCTGGTAGCATTTCTCCAGTGTCAACTTTCCTTAAGACTCCAAAGAATCCCCATTTGCCTAGAGTTTAGTCCACTTCGCTCAAGGTCTTCGTTTTCCAGTCAATTAAGTTTGCTTTAGGAGTTTGTTCACTATCATTTCTGCAGCACAAGATATTACTAATATACAGTGCAACAAAATGGCACTTTGTACAAGAGTAGAAGCTGATATTTACTTTTAAATAAAGAGTAGAATACTTTGGAACTCAGAACGAAACTTGAGATTCTGCTTTAACTAAAAGCTACTTCAATATTTTACACAAAAACTAACACCCAATCTTGATATATTGTCAATTTATGCCTTTCAAGTGCAGCATTTGGCTTCAGCTCATTAAAGAAAACTTTAAACTGTAATGTCCTGATTTTTTAGATTCTATTTTTGATTTGTAATTCTATTTTTAATGACCTATCTTAAGTAGGAATGGCTTTACTAAAATCTCAGCTTGCTTAAATGGTACATCTTCAATTCTGTGCAGTATTTTAGCCCATTAATGAGATCATAAAACAATTCCAACTCTCATCTTGATTATACACCCAAGCTGCTTTTAGTCACCTGCTATATGTAAAACATAACCAGCAACAATGAAGAGAAAGTAGAGCTACAGACAGAAAGCTCTAGTCTTCAACAAGTTACTTACCACAGAAGCACCCCGTCCAGTTTGCGTACTACCAAGCCAAGGCATATTGATAGGCGTGCCAGGATTACTGTGAGTATAAGGAGTAGTTCCCTGAACATTTACCAGATCATCACGAGCATGTATAACTAAGAAATCATCAGCCCTATAAATGAAACAATGTTGCAAGTCATATTTTAAGCAACAATATTAAACACTGTGCTTTCTTATGCAGTCAAGCTGCACTACTAGAAACACAGAAAGTATACCCTTTATTTTCTACTTCCATGTCATCATCAACCCAGGTATATATTTGTGTAGCTAAAATTGCAGAAACATCTAATTCTTGAATGTCATGACTTGATGCAATGGCAATGCAGTTTCGATTTGCCTGAAAAAAAGGTAACACAAAAAAAAGAACTCTTACAAAAGGTATACTCAAAAGCATGGTTTTCAGACTTGCCCTGGTTCTGGTAAAATTTAGTTAATCGGTTTGCAAATATGAACATTTATACCTAATCTATATATTTAAATTGGCTAAAGTTGATGCTTCCTTTTTAAAAGGTTTGATTCTATTTGGGAGAGCAACATACACACTTCGTATTTTTAACCTTCTTTCCCAAATAGTTCTGTCTCTCCCTATTTGTCCTAGAGAACCAAGAGGTTACCTGGCATGCTGTACTACACTGCTTGTAATCACCTCGCCTCTGCTCATCCACTCCTTCAGATTAAACATTTAAAAAAAGACAAAAATATCACTATTTCCTTGCATTGGATAGAGAAGAAAGAGGTAAAAACACTACTACAAAAGAAAACAGTAGGAAGGCTCCCTCTCCCTTCCATCCATCGCACAATATTTAAAAAAAAAAAAAAAATGCATACAAGAGAGGTAGTCTGTAATAGAACTGGATATCTGTAATAGGATTATTACAAGGCACTTTAGAGAAAGAGGCACTAAGAATTCAAACTGTTGGGGCAGCTGGCAAAAGATGGAGTCATTCAGAATGGGATCACCACTTGTTTAACAGATGGAAGCACCACACAATTAAGTTGTCATACCTCCTTTATACTCACTTTATTGACTGCAAAAGCAGTAATGATGTCAGACTCTTTATGGATTATTCTGGCCTTTCCTCCTGGATATCCCCGATCTGTTTCTATCTGTATTTAAAAGGAAAATTTATTTAAAGAAAAAAAAGGCAACTTTTTTTTTTTTTCCCCTGGCAGTACAGACACCAGAGACAATTATATAATTTGTCTTTATTTTAAGCATAACAAATTTGACAAATATGATCTGTAATTATTATGGTACATTTTTCATGTATAATCTAGGTTCTCAATGCCATGTTGAGATTACCTCAGCAACATGGAAAATAATCTGTCACAAATCCCAGTAACTGTGTTCATTCCCATGATTTTTTCATGGATACTGAAAAACATGTTACAAGTACAAGAGTGGGTGTCAAAGTCTTCATGTTTTCTTTTTAGAAGAAAGGGTGTTTTTTGATAAAACTCTTCATGTTCTTAGTGGTGAAATTAAAAATTTTCCTAAAAGTGATGAATTAGTCTAGAAGAAGCACAGACAAGTTCCAGAGCAGGAAAATAAATCTGTGCTTTTTCCAACTCATCTGTTCTTCACAACTACATAAATCTTCTCAGTTGCCCTCCGCATTCCAACACCACAAAACAATTAACAGTCATTTTAAAAATTAATTTTACTATAATTTTTTTTTTTGTTACATGAATAATGTAGTATTTGACTCTTCTCTACATTTTCTTATTTTAGAAAACAGAAGATTGTGTTTTTAAGATGAAGCCAGCTATATGCTAGCCCACAATCAAATCTCCTGGCAGCACTGCAGTACTGCTATTCAAAAATAGAAAGCTCAGAACTGAAGTATTAATTTGACAGACTAGGTGAAGTGTTGTAGGGACAGCTCAATTTTGCAGTAAGATAAGTCACTGCAAAACAAAAGTGGTAACGTGAAGGCTCAAACCTTACAGGAATAAAATTTTGTACTTCCACTAAAATCAAAGCATTATTGTAGAACTGCTGTTTCCCAGCCTACACAACTCAATTTCTTAATTCTCCAGTCTGCCAAAGACTTACCCAAGTGTATTTTATTTCTACAAAAGAAAGATGATGCTGTCTAAAAAGCTGTTTACTCACAAAACATATACTAATTAATAATTTTTTTTTCCCCCCAACATTTGAAAAAAGTCTGTAGTTGTTACATACCACCGAATGGAATACCCTTTTTTAAGGACAAAACTTACAAAACATGTGTTGCTATGCTAGCAATCTTATCCCCTGCTAAAACTGTAAAAAAAAAATAGTGATGATCAGTTACAAAAAGTGACCTGTGTTATGTGCTTAATAAATTCTCAAGAAATTAAGATTTTCTTTTTTTTTTTTTTTTTTTTTTTTGATGGTCAGTCAGCTCCAATTAGCTAATTATTTATACTGATCCTGATATTTAGCTGATATTTATACTGGTAACATAAATGGGAACACAACATGATTAATTATTTATTCTCACCATTTTTGTAAAAGGTCAACCTGAAGAATACAGTAACTTTCTTGAAAGACTGTTAGGAGAGACTGGAAAGTTATAATACTATTTCTAGAAATGCGGACAAAAAAAATGTGAAGATGTTATACAGGCTAATTCATCACCACCTTAGAACAAAGGTTCATCAAAAGTTTTTAATCAAACTAGTGTGATGCTAACAAACAGCACTTCAACTGAAGACTACAATTATCTGTCTTCAGTTATGGGGGACTCTTCCGGCCATTATAGATAGTTCAAAGCTCCTGGGTACCAATTCCCATGGTACTTGGGCTGCTCCCAGCCTCCACTCTCTGACTGGAATAGCTATGATATGTGATAAGATTGTGCTTATCTGGTTGTTCAGTAGAGCATTCTAGGATATAATTAGTTTCAGATAATTCTTTATTAAAAGTAGTCTAACTTCTACACTCCTGCAAAACTAAATTTTTCATTCTCTGGGCTGGTAATGATTTTTAAGAGTTACCAACACCACTTTAAAAAAAGATTTCATAATAGCGTAAAATCTAGATAATTTGAGCATGACTATTGTACCTTATTGACGATGGGCTCTTCCACCATAGAATTTTTCATGGTTTCATTGTGGTCCTCTAATGACTTCACCAATGAAAGAACAACCACAGAACAACCACAACAACAACAAAAAAGGTAAAACATAACATACAAAGTATCAAGAAAAACTTTAATTCCTTGTTACTTACTCCAACAAAAAAATTAAACATAACTAATTTTCTACACACATGCACATCACATACATATTTTGCAGTGTAACAACAGTAATTCTCATATTCTAGGTTCCATATTCAGTGCAGAAGTTATTAATTTACGTATTTGTATTGTCATATTTCTTAGAAAATTAGTCATCTCCACTGACATACTAGCAACTGGAAACAAAACTAATAAACCTTTACTGTGCAAGGCTGCCAGTGATATATAAAACATTTGAAATATTCAGAAAAAAACCTTTCCATATAATCTATCAGCCTTAACACAAGCTATTACCAGAAAAAAGGAATCTTCAAGAGACAAGAAAAAAAGCCTAACTCTCAATGCAATCTGCACTGAACACAAATAGCTTATATATATATATATATATAAAAATACCCAAGCTAGTAGTCTAGCTGTGCCAGGACAAAGATAGCTGATACAGAACTCTTTGCTGCCCCCAAATTACTAGTAACAAATACTCTTTTCTCCTACATGCTCAGTGTGCTCTGATCTGATCCCGTCTCCTCAGTTTCTGCTGCTAGGTAGATACAAATCATTCTTTTGAATGTCACTTAGCGACCTGAAGCGAAAACTCTAGAAATAATCTAACAAAGGAGCCAAAAAAACACACACAAACTAATCCAAAGTACATTTTGGCATAATGTGGTTTGATAATCTGTAAATCTTTAGACTGAAGAGTTAAAACAAAGAGGAGGAATGATGACAGGAAGAGAATGCAAATTTAAAGACATCCTACTTCTAGTGGCATTCGGTGTATTACACAGAATTAGCTATAAGTATAGCCAGCTTCAAAAGTTTTAAAATTATCCTACCTTTCACCTAAAGATAAACATTTTAGAAAACATTAATCCGAAGAACAACTCTCTCAAATAATACCAATGTTGCTGTTACACTCTTCTGAGATTATAAAGGTCATAGTTTTGTAAGAGTTGGACACAGAGAGATAAGATACAACTACATTCATTTTTACGGTGTAACACTGACATGGCCGAAACACAATGTACGGGTAGACCTGATTTAACAGAATTGTTCAGGTGGAGGCTTGATAGCAGCTTTAGTGATCAGAGGAAAAGTGGTAAAACTATAGGATATGATCCCAGAGAACAGAAGAGATACTGAGATACAGGAAAGATAAATCTGTCAAGGAACAGTGTGTCCACAGTTTTAAAACAAACAAACAAACAAACCCTTAAACATAATATGATAGAAAGCAGCTGGTAAATCCCAAGTAGCCAGAATAGATACAGCAAGGATACACTCAGATTTTTGACTAAGTTACAGGTATTTGGATCTTTGAAATTTTAAGGTTTGCCATTCTTCTGAGGTAATGTCTATAATGATTTTAAGATAGCTAGTCAAGTTTTTCAGGCAGCCCACACTAATTACTTCTATTTTCAGTGAAACAATGGGATAGATGAAAAATGAAAAATACTGTAGATATAGACAGCAGTCATAGACAAACTTATTTATGCCCTAGCAAGAAAAAAAAAAAAAAAGGGGGCAGATTTCTTAAATAAAAACTCACCAATTAATGCAACACTTAATATAACATACCAACCTCATTTAGGCATCGCTTCTTTGTAAAAATATTTCTGATAAAAGTTTCCTGGACTTCCTCTTGTTTAACCAAGTACTGCCACAACCTCTTCACTGATAGTGCAACATGACTGTTCGATCTACAGGAGAGAGTTAGAAAGGACTTTAAATGTTGATACTCATGCCTAGAAACCATATGGCAAAGCAAAACTTGCTAATAAGCAATAAGCTTAAGGAAGGACCATCACACCTTAAATGGCTTGAAATATTTTTAAAAAATAATCTCATGTAGCAGCTGCATGTCTCAAAATATGGACCACAACATAAGTGTGTGTCCCCTTTTTATCAATTCAAGTAATAGTGGAAATGGGAAAACGTGGTAAGTTTAAGGTATTTTGCAAACAAAAAGCTGGCCTTTTCTCTTGGCTCTACAACTATACATGAGAGTAATATTACAAAGCAGTGGTCTGAAAGAAAGTGACAGTAAAAAACTGAACATTCTTCTCCGGCACATATAGTTCTGAACATACAGTTCTATGGACAGCTACTCAAATATTATAAATAGTAGACATTTCTTCCCTCAATTTTGAGAAAGGGATAGGAATCTAATGTTAACCCCTCCAAAAGAAGAACAATTATTTAATTCATTGTTACTCATCCTTAATGATAATTTCTCTTAAAGCAAGTCTGGTATTTTTCCTTCTTTTAGTAGTCAATCATAGTTATTCTTTACAGACACTCAGAATCAGTAGCCTATGTTTTTAATATCTTTTAATTGAAACTAAAGTTAGAAAATACAATCATTTTTCCTGGTCTTGCTTTGGACCAGATATGCATGAATTCTGATGTTTACTCACAATCTATGAGCAGGATTATTAGAACAAATCTATAAAGTAGCATAAGTAGCATATATAGTTATGGTTTATCACCTGCCCTGACAACATAATATGTTAGATATAAGTCAGCATTTACCAAAATTATGCACGCTCACCTGAATGGAGTGTTTGCAGGTTCAAGTAAAGTTTTATGACGAAGTAGTGCAGGACCAGCAGCTAATGCCTCCTCAGAAGCATGAACTGAAATATAATGTTTAGGTGGACCCCCATACAGCTCAAGACGTCGGAGAAGGACTTGTTCCCAGCGTTGTAGTGTCTTCAAAACGGCATGGCATATTGGGGAGCTAACTGGAAGCTCTAAGATGATAAGTTAGCCATTAACAAAAATCCTGCTTCTCCATTACAATCATTACATGGATGATTCCACTGCTGAAGGCTAGATCCTGCTTCAAATACCCCCATATTCAAGCTTCATTCAAATCTCAGTTTAAACTTAATTTAAAGAATAAACTGCTTTAGGCTACTTAAGCTACATACAGCA
>VZSV01000104.1:802346-812903 GCA_013398735.1 Nothocercus julius
TAATAAAAGCTGCTCTGAATTTTGTAATAAAAAAAAAAAATATACCTTTGCAATGAAATAATCCCAGATGCTAAGCTCAGGAGGAATAAACGTTTCTTTGTACAATGGAGATCCCTGCTCTACCAGTGGCAATACAGGTGACTGAGAACTCTCTTTTGAAGAAGTTTTTGATGAAAGCCTGAAACGCTTTTGCTGTTTCTCTCCATCCTCTACAAAAAAAGGAAACAAAAATACACTATATTGTTTCGGGTTGTTTGCCACACCTATCTCCCTGGCCCCATTTTTTTTTTAATTATTTTTTGTTTGTTTGCATTAAGAGATTCATGACAGAAAGCAAAGGTCTTCCTCACTACAACTTCTTAGAATTTTAGCTAAGTATCTCTATATGAAACAAGCATAAACAATATTAAGCCTCAGATATAAAAAGCTAAAAGAACTGGTAGAACTCAAAGAGGAGGCAACCCTGAGCAAATATAATATACAGGAACAGAATATGCACATAACTGCATAAGAAACTTCCCTCTTACAATGCAGAGTACATATCATGGTTCAAGCAACAATACTATAAAGAAATAAATTACTTAAATAATACTGTTTATCTCTGTTTGTTTTTTTAAAACAAGCCAACACAGTCTTATCTTTTAAAATATATAGTGCAAGCATTTAAGCTTACCTTTCCTACAGTTTCTGAGTATGAAGATTTACACCTGTTCTATAGCTGACCTGTTTTCAGAGGACCCCATGAACAATACAGATTTATCCTGATAAATCCTCTTGTCCTAACAAAAATTGTTCAGCAAACATAAAAGGAACCATTTTCCACCAATACAATCAAGGATATATCTTATCAAAAACAGAAGAACTGCAATGACTGCAATATGTAGTAATACTCTAGTTCCAAAGAGTGGAGGGTTTCCCTCTCTCTTTAGATGCCTTTATTCAGTGGAAAAAGTGGCTAAGATACTTCTTTCAATGACATTCTACAGGATGAGAGTACTCAATGTAAGCATTTATCCAGACTATGAGAAAAATCTTAATGCTACAACTACATGAAAACACAAGCTTGGTTCTGGAACATTTTTCTGATTAAGGGAAGAATCAACTTCATCAATAAGGAAAAAGTAACGGCTTGTTTTAAAAATTAAGAGGTGGCTCATATAACCATTTGATAACCTAAAAACATTCCTGTTCCTGGTAGCTTAACTCTGAGTGAAGTCTTTTTATCAGTAGAAAAGGAATGATGTGGACTGCCACTATGAGCAATAACACAGTTGCTCTGATTTTTCATGACACTTGAGTGATGGAAAGGAAGAAGGAGAAGGGGAATGAGCTCTGAGATGTGATATAACGAGACGTCCATGTTCAGTTACAAGATGAAAAAAAAAAAAAACCAGCAACAACAAAAACACTCTTGAATCCATTTCTTCATTTACTCTAAAACTGGCTTTTTCCATATAACACTTGCTTCCTGATTAATTAAGTGGCTTTTTTACTTGTCTGTAGTAATAATCAGACCAGGCAGCAGTCCACAAAAGATCTTATCTATGTACCTCTGCTAAGCAAATGGGAATGTGGGCTGTGTGATGGTTTAAATATCTGATTGACTAATGTAATAAAATAGCAGCAAGAAACAGACTCCAACACAAGCAACCTGAAGGCTTAAAAAAAAAAAAAAAAATGCTGACTCAAAGACTAAAAAGACTAAATATAAATAGTCACTGAGTTCAGCCATCAACACGGGAACAGAGCAGAGCCAGACTAGTTTTCTAGGATGAATACAAAAATCACAAATACAAATGCCTGCTTTATGCTCTAACTTTCTTCCTTTCCATTACGAAAGGCCCACAAAAGCTTCCACTGAAGGTGCCAAAATTACTTTCTCCTGTTAATAACACTGAGAATGGCTCAAAAAGAGGCAGCAACCTAAGTATGACCGGAGAAAACTACTGCAAGTACTAGCCTTAATTCTTTTTACGCACAGGAGGCTTCTCAGTCTAGACAAGCACTTGAAAAACTAAGATCTAACAGTCTAGACAAAAGAAAAATAGAGCCTGTTTAAGAAGTTGAGCACTATACTTAAAACTTCCATGTTCATAACAGAAATTTTTCTCTAGGTCAACTGTGAACCCTGAGAAGTATTTAAGTCTTTTTGTTTGTAATTTGTATTGCCTCACTTGCACATAGAAAATGTTTTTATTATGAGATTTTTTTTTCTCCAAATGGCACAATTATTTCCCTAAATTTCATGGCTGATTTTTTTAAGATTAATTTTCTGAATAAAAAATTGTTGAAGAATTAAGAAAAAAAAAAGAAAGACCACATTTGAAGCTACAAATGCTTAACTACAAAATAATTTCTGTTGAATCTAGCAGAAGCTGGAGAAAGTATTTCATCCTGGACCCTATCTTGAAATGAGGATGTTGTCAAAGTCTGTTATCCTGCTAGATGAACATAGATTTTTTTTTTTCCCCCACTAGGGATATAATTTGGAATTCACTTACCTGTATTTAAAGCTGAAAATATAGTAGATCCAATACAATGTATTTCCTTTGTATTACTTAAAGCTCATCAACTAACAAAGAGCATGCACATGCACTACTCTGTATGGGATTTTAGCAACCGCTTAAAAAATAAAATGAAACACTAGGCAGAAAAATAAGGTGCATGGCTGCAGGTTGCAAATTGATAAGGTTGCATGATACAGAAATAAGCAAGAATAGGTTTGCAGGTTGCTTTTCAAAGGAGAATTCAAAAACAATGCTGTACTTTAAAACAGTATTCCTCAAAATCTTTGTCATCCTTTCTATGTTTAAGCATATTATAGGCTAGGCATTCACAGGTATCAAATATTAAAGGCAAATGAAAATACAACTAATCATCCTAGATCTAGAATGATTTGAAATAACTGTTACTAGTGTTTTTTCTGAAAATCTTTAAACAAACATAAAAATTCATAAAAAAACAGTGTCATTTAGGATTTCAGATCAGTGGTTATTATTTTCAAATTATTTTTTATATATTTCTATTTAAAATTATTTCATATTTTGCCCATTATTATTTTTACTTGTAAGCTTAATTTTATTTTCCAAGGAAAAAACTGAGTATTTCAGAAAAGGAAGATGCTTCCATTTCTGTCAAAATCCAGTGGGTGCACTGACATTCCAAAGATGGCTTGAAGACTTCACCTCCTTTCTAACTCACAGAGTAGAAGTAGTAGTAGGCAGAAAAAGACAACAATTCTATGTCATTCTCTTTCCCAAAAGCTTAAAATCCAAGTCAGATGTACTGTGTTTTATCAAAGATGATGTGCACACATTAAACTGACAAAATCCCAAAGAAAGAAAATGCAAGCCATCAGTTAAAATATGTAAAATTAAGTTCTCCACTTACGGAACCATCATCCTAGACCACAGCACCAACAGACTGCAGTCCTGCAGAAGCCCAAAACAAAGCAGAAGGCCTAAGAACTAGGGACCAAGGCATATCCTCAATCATTTTATTAGGGGCCAAGCCCTATACAGATTGTTATAGTCCTTTCAGAAACTAAGAAAGTCAACACAAAGCACCTCTACCAGATGAAAGGCTGGTGGGCATCGTCAACTTGCAAACTAACAAGAAAATGTATTTTGCATGTATATAAGTCCTGAAAATCTCACATTTTGCTTACTCATGGACATGACCTACATGGCTCCAATTATCCAGCCAAAGTACTCAAAGTTAATGAATGTACACTTTGATGGTAGCAACTTGATGATCTTTCATAGGATTATAGTAGTCAGCATACACAAGACTATCTTCTTTATTGTATTTATATACAGTCTAATGAGCACTGATTCACTGAAACTGAAAGCAAGTACATACAGAGTACTCAAATGTCGTAGAAGACATTATGTGCATTCCAACACACCGTGAAAGGAAATTTCTGAAAAAATTTAGACAAGCATAACGGAATACTTTATGATGTATCCAGACCTTGTTGACTTTTCCTGTTTTGAAAAAATCTACAGTTCCTTCTACCAAAGTGGAAGTGCAGATATTTCAGATCAAACATCTAATTTGCTTGCATGGCTGCCAAGCCAAGAAAAAGACATAGTAATAGAGAGGTGACCATGACTTTGATACAAAATCGAAAGGCCACAAAAGTAAGGAAAACTGCTCAGTGTACCAAAGTACCACAAAAAGTCACACAAAATCATACAACGGTTAAGGTTGGAAGGCCTAACATTGAAGCCTGTAAATCCGAGCTGCAATTTAAGGTGAACGATCTCAGATCTATGTGAGAACTTGTACCACTACTATCGTAGGGAATTCTGCATTTAAAAGGTACAATGTGACACGGTTTGTAGTTCCTTCCACAAGCTGAATGGCTTTTGAACTTGGGCAATTTTTACCCTTTCTTCTTTCCTGAGATTAAGTCATTCTTGAAGAAAAAGTCCATACGAGGATACTTTTTATTGCTGTTCCTGATCTGCTGGTGAAATTATAAGTTATGATGTTGTTGAATCCTGTCTGAAGTAGCAAGCTTCTTCTTTGACAAGGTTTTTTTTTTTTTTCTTTTTCTTTTTTTTTTTCTTAAAAGAGGGAAACTTAACGAAGTTTTTCCTCACAGCGTTACAGCAAGCAGATAATGCATGAGTTTTGAGAGTGCATGAGTTTTTTGAGAAAAAAAGAAAAAAAAAAAAGAAGACAGCAGGACTGCACAGTCTGTGGACAAATTTTTTCAGCACATTTATCAAAACTTCTCTTTCTCAAGACCTCTGGCATGTTAGGCAAAGCATCACAGTAAGACGACAGAGTGTATCACTTCTCTCTACAGAACTACAACCATAGCAGTAGCTAGGAACAAAGTTTCTATCAGAATGTCTTATTGATTAAAAAGTTAGGATATCAGGAGAAAATGCAAAACAGCGATACCTGCTAAAAGCACCCTGTCAAATTGTTTCACTAAAATTGACACCATCTACTCTTGACAAAATGTGGGTTCACATCCCAGCTTTTACTATACTATATAAGACGGATGATAAAAGAGTAATATAAGCTTGCCTAGGCCTAAGTCAAAAGGATTCAAAGTACGCAATGCAAATGCTGTTACACACACTGAAAACTGAACATTTTTCAGCATCATTCCTTACTTTGCATAAACTGTTTGCACACAGAACATCTTTAAAAGTATGAATTACACATCTGAAATCCAAAATGACTACTTAACATATATAAAGTGTACTTTCAAAGGGTTCAGTTTTTGAAATAAGTTTTGCATTTATCCTTGCAGCATAAAATAACTTAGCTAATGAAATGAAACTATGGATTTCTAAATGTTAAAGCAAAATTCAAACTCATCCTTCAGAACCTTCCGTTATTACAAGGAAATTACCATTTCTTTGGAGACTTATAGTATTTTTTTTTCTTCTTTCAAGATGTTTTGAAGGGAAACTCTATAGGAAATCTACTAGATTAAAAAACAAACACACAAACAAAAAAACCCCACCTTTATCAACAATGGAGTTACATTCCCAGAAGCTAATTTCCTCTTTGAAAATATACGTCCACAAACTTAAGGCATCAATAATAACACCACCATTTTTTTTGATGCTAACCTAGTTTGTCATAATCATTTACTGTAGCTGCAAAAAGTGTCACAGAAAAGTACAATGTGATGCCGCTTTGCAACATTCCGACTACATTTTGGCTCAACTTTAGAAAAGAAACAATAGAACAATCTTTATTTTTCATACAAATTAATTATTAGTAGAGGTCAAAAAATTTACAAGACTACCAAAACCTACTTTTTGGCTCATGTTCTTTATTTTTTGTCTAAATCCAAAAACTGAAAACCAGGCTTAACTACAAGAAATTCAAATTATTTATCATAAGTTATTTTAAGTTCTTATCACCCAAATCATGGGGCAGAGAGAAATAACGTAACTCAAATATTAACTTTGTTGGCCAGCAGTATATCCCTCTTAAAACAAGTTTACAACTTAAGAGCTTAAGTGCCACATTAAGACTAAACTTCTACAAATCACATAAACAAAGGGAATAACAAATCTATTAACAGATTGTTTGCTGGAGGACCATCCTTTCTCGGAAGCTGCAATTCTTAATAAAATCTGAAGCCAAAGACTTCTTATACAGTGAAATACACTGAAAAACCTTTAAAGACCTTTAACCTTTAAAGATAAGTCCTTCCAATGGCTGCAGATTTATTCTGTCAAGTGCCACTAGTGCTTAGGAAAATTATGAGTAGTGCCCTGGGGTCAACTGGCTGAGGAGCAGTTTTCAGTGATGCTATTGATGAAACCTGAACTCTAAGTTCTAATGACTCAAATGACTGAAAGAAAATACAGTGTCACACTGACACACATCTTACTGCCACAAATAGTGGAGAGATGGCTATTCTTCCCATGTATTAACTAACATCAAACAACTGATAGCCCAGTTCTGAGTTGCTGAGTAATTCTCCAAAAAGCATCAACATAGTCAACTTCTGTGTCACTTAAGTTCTTCAGGAAACATAGCATGATTCTAGTTTAATGCTTTTTCTATTTATGAAAAGAGACAAAATTTAGGGAGCACATGAACAGATAGAACTCCACTATGAAAACATCTGGAAAGAATAAAGCAAACAGTATATCGTGGAACTTCTGATTACTGCAAACAGAAGACATACAGGAGACAGAACTGAAAAAATATAGAAGAGTATATCATCTTATACAGCTTCTCCAATCATTTACAAGAATAATTTCTGAACAAGGAATGCTTGGTTTCTGTAGCACTGCCAAATGGAGACACATGAGATGCATAGGAAAAGAAAGTTCTGTATTTTATGCTTTTATTCTTCTTCAATATTTAAAGTGACTTGGAAAGATTATTCCTCCAAATAGGTAGTTACTAGGTAAACTAGGTAAACATTTATTAAAAACAAACAACAGACTCCCCAAATCATGTAGATTGTAAGTGATACCTGGATGTCACCGGTCCAACCCCCTGCTCAAAGATTCTTAGACGTATTAGGTAAAGCTGCCCAAGGCCTGGCCTACTTGAGGATTCAGCTCCCAGCATGGATATTCCACAACCACTTTGGGTCCCTGTACTGCGATGTGACTACCCATACAAAGTAGTATTAGGAAAGGTCGGTCTTTCCTTAAATTCTCAATCTTGACTTTTCTAGTAACATGATTTTATTAATTTTGCAGTGAGACAAACAGAACTAGTCTGCAAGAAAAATATGCAGAACATATGCCCTTGATAAGTCAGAGTATTTTTCTAAAGTAACACACACTACTGTCTCATTATTTTAAAACACTAGCAACAACATTAACACACTTTAGTTAACACATAGATAAAAACATCTAACACTTAAAAATGCCAACAGAAAGAGCCAGTTTTGCCTTCCAACAATCCTGATACAGCAAATAGAGTTACTTTAACAAAAGAATACTGAGAAATGTTTATCCAATGCTGCACAGAAAACAGCAAGAGGAATGCCAAGAATTCACTTTTGGTTACAGATTAGATTTAAAATATTTTAAAAAAATTTTTTAAACATCTGACAAAAATCTGTATTTAACTAGATTAAGTTTAGCTTTCCCCTCAAATGCAAGATTCATAGGACAGTTTATATACATACTTTGTGTGATATATGACATCACCATCGTTTAAGTAGATCTACATTTCTAAAGCCTTCTGTTTTTAAAGATTAAGTATCTATAAAATAGTCAATCTAGGATTTATAGAAATAAAATTACAAAGCAGAAACATTTATTTCCAAAAAAAAAAAAAGGGATTCTGGATCTCAGGATAATTTATCATGTTCCAAATTGAAAACATGAAGAATATATTCACTTTTCTATAGAGTGATAAATATAATTGAATATAGGGTGATATAATAAAATGGAATAGCAAAGTAACTTTTTTCAATGTTTAAAACAAACACTTAGAAATCCACATGCATAATAACACTTATATTCATGAAGCAAAACAAGCAGCTCTCCAAAGATGTGAAATACTTCTGATCTTTCCAAACCATGGTCAAATATGTTCTATATTTTATATTTAACATTCATTTCAAATGAAGTACTATATTAGCACCATTTTTAAAAGGTCCAATTCAACTGCTGCTATGATTACAAAACATTGCTTTGAGTTTTGATGTCATGGCTTGCAAACAGAAGTTTTTCTCTCTTTCTATATATGCAAAAAAAAAGTCACACATTGCAAACTGCATGTAGACGCCTAATACTAAATCTAGTGTCTTGCCTGAAGATTTGGTAGGACTATGAGTACTGAAGGCAGTAAGGGATTTGGAAAACCCCACACATTCCATGGAGAACACTACTACCTGATGTGGGCTAGGCATTGGGAAGTGCCTACCTGCCAAAGAGAGAAAACATACTGTATTTGTAAAAAGGGAATATTCCTGTTAGGACAGAATTGGAAAGCTTTAAAATGAACATAGAAACTATAACAATACTGAAAATGTGCTAGTTAACTTAATCCCCCACATTACAACATCTGTCCTGCTTTGAAACTTTATTTCAGTATCATTCTACTGTGTTCTACACTCTCTCCTATAAAATAAATCTTTAAAATTTTAAACCTTTTTCCTTTGGAGACCTAAAACCAGATTGAATTATTACTGAACAAACAAACAAAAACATTCTAAACATTTTCTTTTGCTTTCAGCAGTCAGATTATATTCTAAAAAAGCTAAAGGTTTCTTATAAATAAAAGGACTAACCAGCTTTTGTCTTCACTTGCATCTGTTCTCTGCTGGAAGCATGAGCTCCTCCTCCAAAGACAGCAGACCACATTTTGTCATTAAGCGGATGAGCCAAAATTCTATACAACTCATTGCTGGAGTGTGTTGCTAGGCCATGGATGAACAGACTAAGATAAACCGCAGTTAGAATTTCACACAGTAAAACTGTGAGACCTGGCTGGGCTTCTTCACCAGCAGAATTCAAGAGACGTATTAGAGCTGTTATACCTAAAAACAGGGGATGAGAAAGACAAACAGTCCCTTGATTACATAATCTCATTGGCATTTTGAGTGACCACCAATAATAATTACTACCCTATTATAGCTTTTTGTCTTCATATAAGATGCTTCAGAACCTTTTTTAAAGAAAAAAGTAAAAAAAGAATTTTTCACTTATTTCAGAAATAAGTGAAAAAAAATCATAAAAATTCATTTAAATCTTTAATAAAACTATCAGTTTAACCTGCATTGAGATAGTGTAATAGAGCAAGTTATTATACTATGCACATTAAAGTTCCTTCCCATGTCTCTCAATTCCTTCCTTGCCTTACTTTTTTTTCTTAGGAAAGGGTGAGTTCGATGTTCTCTAAGATTAATACATTGCATACACACACTTGTCTTAAAAAGATTGATTTCTCTATGGACTTTCTGCTTGTTTCACAAACAATTATTAAACTAACTGCAGTATAAAACTGTAAATTGAAATGCTGCATTCTCATTTTATAGAATTAGAACTATCCATTAGTTATAGGCATCAACTCAGAATAGCCATTGTCTGACAAATATTTGTCCTCCTAAGAACTGAATATTTTGCAATATTTTCAATTTTATTACGAAAAGTTTCCTTTCAGATGTGGCTCCTTTTGTCTCATTTCGTACACACAAGTCAAAATATGACTGGTCAAAGATTCTAGTTCACATGATAATCTCCCATTTGCACAAAAAACATGTGAGGTTATTCCAAAACAGAAAATAGTTCAAGGTGATGTTAACTATAAGCACAATTTGCTTGCAGTCCCTTGTCTCATTCACTGAAAATCTAACTTTGCAGCCAATGAAATAAGGAAAACAGATGACCACTTGATTTCTTTCCAAGCAACTTGATTTCTCCCCAAAACCTGTGTGTTCATTGACAGAAAGGCCTACCAAAAAAGAAAAACTCCATAGCACCAAATACAAAAACTGTTACAGTACCCACAATTATGCAGCATAGTTTACACCTGTGATTTAACAGAGTGAAGGAGCCAAACTAACTTTCGGCTGCTCAAGTTCGTAATCTTGAAGTTTTCAAAGATTTTTAAAATGTGAAATTTCTTGAAAAACTCACATCTCACTCATCATATCTCACTATATGAAAACATATTTCTTGATTATGCTTACATTAAAAATTTTTGCTATACATTGAAGGTCATATAGGCATTTTAGGTAGCTTAAACTATCTTCAGTGGAAAACAATGTTCACAAGTGGAAATCCAAGCCTAGTTTGAGTATTCAAGTCCTAGGGGCCTGTTGTGATTCAACAAAAGCTAATTCTCTATAAACTTTCTATTTCATAGAATCACAAAATGCTTAACGTTGGAAGGGACCTCTGGAGATCATCTAGTCCAACCCCCCTGCACACGCAGGGTCACCTACAGCATGTGAGGGAGACTCCACAGCCTCTCTGGGCAGCCTGTGCCAGGGCACTGTCACCCTCACCGTCAAGAAATTTTTCCTTAAGTTCCTGTGGAACTTTTGGTGTTTCACTTTGTGGCCGTTTCCTCTAGTCCTATCAGTGGCCACCACTGAGAAGAGGC
>VZSV01000104.1:813633-833421 GCA_013398735.1 Nothocercus julius
GGGGACACCGCTAACCACAGGCCTCCAGCTCGACTCCGCGCCACTGATCACCACCCTCTGAGCCCTGCCCTCCAGCCAATTCCTAATCCACCTCACTGTCCACTCATCTATCCCACACTTCCGGAGCTTGCCCAGAAGGATGCTGTGAGGGACGGTGTCAAAAGTCTTGGTGAAGTCGAGGTAGATGACATCCACCGCTCTCCCCTCATCCATCCAGCCAGTCATATTTGTCAATAAACTCGAGTTATCTCACTAAAGTCATGTCTGCAATGGAATACAAAGTTATTTTAAGATGGACTATCAAGTCATTTGCAAGTATAGGAAAGCAGAAGACTGGTAAAACTGATCTGTGCCTGCAGATAGAGCAAAGAGCACATGATGGAACTTCTTCTTACTTTTAAGTTTTATCACTAACATTTTTTAGTAAATGAATGAAATGCATGTCTGCTAGAGACAGTGAATAACTTAACCTACCAGGTTACAACTTCTTTAAAAAAAATAAGTAATATTAAATATTTATTAGTTTTATCCAACAGTGTTGCAAACATTAACAGAAAGTCCACAGCACAGCTACATGCTCTTACAGAAGGTGCAGACAATTAACTTTTCCTTAAAGGGAGAAAACAATGCATCTGAATACCTGGCCACTGAGCAGGTGATGTATTGGGAGTCACTGTTTCATCTAAGCTTGCTGTTCTTAGAGAATGACGCCGAGTTAGAAGCAAGGTCTGATACACTGTTCCAGTGAACTGATTTGCTTGTAATGAACTGTGAAACAAAGAACTCAGATGTCATATTTATTAAAAAATAAAAACAAAACATAAGTTTTAAAACACTCAAGACCTTGCTAGATGCAGGCAAACTTCAGTACTGACTTTTGGTTCACTGTGTACCATGGTGTTTCTATAATGAGACAGTATCTTGTCTGTTACTCTAAAATCTGCTTTTGATAAATCTTTACCTGTAGCTGTGGCCATCACAAAGACACTGGTAGATACAAGCAGACAGTGATGCTGCTAAGGTATGCATTACATATATCTGGAAAATAAAATTTTATAGATTACACTTTAAAATGAAGAGTCATTAGTATCATAAACCTTGAACACGTACAAATTTATAACCGCAGAATAAATGCTATCAACTTTATTTAGATCTAAGAGAAAATAAGAGAGATAATAGAGAAATTGTGGTGATATTGACATAAAAGCAGTTGTGACACTGGCACTGTAGGACAATGTTCTCCATACACAACAGATGTCATCCTGGACAAGTATCTAACCACAAGCAGGAAACTTTCAGTTCGTAGGGATCAAGGCTCAGCACCTCAAGAACGGGTAGTAATTTCTCCTTGGACACTGGATCTCTGAAGAACCTCTCCACAACTTCTCTGGGCAGGCTGTGCCAGGGCTCTGGCACCCTCACAGGCAAGAAGTTCTTCCTCACATGGAGATGGAACTGCCTGTGTTTCAACTGGTACCCATTGCCCCTTGTCCTGTCACTGGCCACCACCGAGAAGAGCTTGGCCCCATTCTCTTTACACTCTCCCTTCAGGTATTTGTACATGCTGATCAGATCCCCTCTTAATCACCTCTTCTCCAGGCTAAACAGGCCCAGATCACTTAGTCTTTCCTCATAAGATAGATGTTCCAGTCCATTAATGATCTTCATGGCTCTCCATTGGACCCTCTCTAGAAGTTCCACATCCCTCTGTGATATTGTTTTAGTCTGAACTACAAAGAAACACTTATGTTTTAGAGTTTTATTACTTGCCAGAGGCAGGCACAAGAAAGTTTTCATGCTGTCAAAAAATATTTATTACTAAGCAAACTGGATAATCACACATGGAAAAAAATGCAAAGGACTACAGCAAAAATACACACCTTGTTGTTCTGAGTATCTGGATGAGGTGGTGAGTCAAGGTTTATTATGGCATGTAATATATCATGAGTTAAGTTACCAAGATGTAGCAATGGATTAGCAACCACTGTTTTGGCACTAGCTGTGCAAGCAAATAGAAGAGGTATGGAGCTTTGCTCTGGTACAGGGCTTGGAGGAGTCTGTACTGACTGTTCCTAAAAACAGACAAAAGAAAGAGTGATGGTATTCTTAAGAAGTTCTAAAAGCAGGAAAGCAGTTTCTAGCAAAAAAAAAAGTATCAATTATTATAAAACAAGTATATGCTACAATTAGATATATTCAACAATCTGTAACAAAACTAAAGGAAACAAATTAACCCCACCCACATACACACATACCTGCTGAGATTCCTGCAACAGCAAAATTAATTCCATTCTGACAGATGCCAAGCCTCCACCATGAGAGCCATGAAGTACACAGTAACTAAGAAACATTCTTAGGAGTGACTGATATTTCAGCAGCCATTGACGTCTTTTATGAAAGTTTTCTTTCTGTAGCATATTTTTTTGCTGGTCAGGTACGTCTTCAACATCTTCTTTTACTGCAGCTTCCTCTGGCATCACACCAATACCTGACTGTATCTCTTCCACTTCAGCACTGTATTCACAGGTTTTCTGAAGAGCTACCACTTCTCTTTCAAGCCATTGATAAAGCTGATACCTCAGCTTCCCACCATCTACCTCATAACCAGTGGATAGTGTACGAAGCTCCACAGTAAGAATTTTCAGGCATGCTCTAAACTTCAGCTGTGCTGAAATTATATCTTCTGATGGACTTAAAATATCTTTTTCATCAATTGCACTAAAAGATTCTGTATAGCTAGAACTTATTTCACCTAATTTTTCACTTTTCTTCAGAGGTTTTATCTCCTTCATTACTAGAGAAGAATCTTCACTCTCATCATCTTTGTCACTGTCCCATTGTAGTTCCAAAGGTTCATCTTGCAATACTAGACTTGGCTGACTCCAGTCAAAGGAAAGAGCTGAACTTGAATGCTTTCCTGATGAACAATCTGAAGATGACCCCAGACCATTCAGCATTGGCTGTGACCAGTCAACAGTTGAAGACTGGTATTTCATTTCCAGCCCTTTAACTGGAGAAGATGGTGAAGAGTCTTTACTGGTATCCATTAAACTAGGTGAGCTACAAAATGGCTTTGATCTCTTAACTACTTTCGGCATCTTTGACAATACCTCTAAAGCCAACATAGGACAACCAGCTTTTAAATGAGCATAGGCAGTAGTGAAAAACAGTTGTCTTTCTCCGAGGTTGATTTTGTCAGCTAATCCATTTTCTACTGTTAGACAAACCCGTGTGGAGGATGCATCAGATGAGCCAAAATGACGTCTCAACAAGAGAGGATGTGTTCTTAGGTAGTTGTAGAAGTTAAACACTGAAGGGTTACAGTTTGATGAGCCTTCTCCTTCGTCTGAAAAGACATTACATTATGAAGAAAATATATAATTCTGTACAGAATAATCCAACTGAAAGTTAGCTTCATCAGAAGGCTATTAGGTTCATTTTACTGTTGACTTAACTGCATTTTCCTTTTCACTTCTAGCATTTATATACATTTAAATACTCTGGCAGGGGGAGTGGAGAGATGTAATCCCTACTAAAGGATCTAATCCCTACTAAAAGGAAGAACAACATTGCAGGAGCTTGAATGGGAGCATGCAAGACCCATAATTTGAAGCAACTATCACTTTATTTTCTTGCAGTCAGACTATATCTGCTGCACAAAAAAGAGACAGTGTTCTTGTTCAGAGTTTAGATTTCTAACATCTTAATTGCTGAATCATTGATATTTCACTGTACTAAAATCCTTTATCTCAGAAAACGCTGCGTTATAAATTTTGGATTAGTCCTTCTTGTTTCATCTAGTTCTTAACAACTACTGCATGAAACTGGGAAATCCTTAAGACCATACATATTAATACCTCATTACACATAGCAAATGAAGTAGGTAGCAGTGCAATACCTATAGATCTTGCTTTCATGCCCAAAACAATGCCAGTTACCATCTTGTTCTGATATTTTAAATTTGGATGGTCAGAAAATAATTGAAAAGCTATAAGCATTAGCACATCATGATTCATATAGCTATCAAAGAATCTGGGTTAGCTGAGAAATACTGTTACTGTTGTCTAGAATTATGACACATCTAGCTACACATAAAGAGGTGCATGAAAACATAACTTAAGTTAAAAAAAAAAAAAAAAAGCAAAACCCCACAAATGAGTCACTGAACTGACTCTGAAACTGAACTGACACTGAAAATTACTAACATTTGACATAAGTTTTACAGAGGAGGATGTGATCAAGTTGAAAACAACTAAACAGTATCATGCTAAATATCAAAACAATCTTTTCTATGCCTTGTGTATGATTCTGATCAACTCTTCCCAATGACTAAAGACTACAGAGGAGGTCTCCTAGGCTCTGTTGGGTCAGAGCTTTGCAGTCAGAAACTTTTCTTATATTGTAATGGAATCACTACCTGGTGACTAATCAGTTATCTCCTCATTTTAAGTTCCTGTGGGAAAAACTGCTGAAGGGCTATATCATTGCATGGTCGCTTATTTAAAGGACAAATTAAATACTCATTTATGCTATACAGGTAATCACAACAAAATCATATCTAATACTGTAGCAAGGTATGTGATTTTTACAATTATTTCCTAGCAATGGTGAACAACTGTGCAGGATACTATCAGTTTAAACTATACTTTACAACAGTTCTGCCTAAATGCATGAACAGTTAAAAATCAACTCAACAAGCCAAAATATTTGTAAGTCTTACCACATTCATCTCCAACAGAATGTTTAATCAAAGTGTCAAGAGCTTTGCCATAGTCTTCTAAAATCCAGTAAGCCATACTTCGTAGAAAAGGATCACAGTGCATGTTTCCTGCACTATCTTTTCCAGCAGATGCACTTCCCAAAATCCTCTTCTGTAGTACAGATTTGTAAGTACTAGATACTTCAAATTCCGATTCGTAAAGTCTTGATATTACAAGAGCCAATTGAATATCATTCAGTTTTTCAAGGCAGACCTAATTGAAAATATATTTACAAAACCCAGTATTATAACTTCTCCGCTGGTTAAAGTGCCCACACAAATCTATTCAGCTGATAAAAATATTTATCTCAAGTCCATAACATGAATTAGCAGGAAGTATGCAGAAGAGCTATGGCCAACAGTTACGTGCAAGATCTAAATTAGAATTTGCTCACCGTAAGACTGACATGATATTGGATCTTTGAAATCATATAGCCTCAATAATAAATCATTGTCAACAATGCACACCACTTCCTAAAATTGCACAGTTTGAATAAGAAGCTTCACAAAACAAATTCTCCATTATCACACTTTCCCTTCTAGTTGTTATATCCCTATACACAGACCCAACAATTACTTTTTTTGATGAACACATACCATTGCCAAACTCTTTTTTTTTTTTTTTTCCTCAGGTCTGGAACTTCCTAGGTAAATCTATGTTACTTTCAGATGTGACAGATCAGACAGTTTGAAAGCAAATTAATGGTAAATAGATTTTATTATGGAAAAATTAATCATAAGACTTTTTGGTAAGAACCAAAATAGAACCAATATGCAAACACGAAGGATCTGAATTTGCCATTGACATAAAGGACCTGAAGGGGGCGGAAAGGAGAATGAACACAAACTGGAACCTTCAGAAACCATACTAGTTCAAACTGAAATGTTTCCCATTCGCTTCAGTCATTTTAAATATACATTTGGTCAGCTTAGAACACTAAAAACAACAGTTTTAGAACTTGAAAAGTTCATTTTATTACCTCCACCGCATCTTTTAAGTGTCCTGCCAACAAGAAAAATGCTGCAGAATGTTCAAAACGCTGTTTGCCAAGCAAAGAAAAAGCGTTCTTCAATGCTGCTTTACGCCACCTGTCCTCAGTAAAATTATTCCCAAAAAACTGTGTCATTTTAGTATCTTTTTGTGACCTGCAAATTGAACATAATGGACAAATTATTACATATTTTAGTAGATTATTTTGGCTTTTGATTTCCTCAGATATCAGCAGAATTTTGCACAAGTCACTTTAATAAGAAATGAAAAAGCTATTACAACATTGGGAATATAAGAATCCATTTCTTGAGAAATAAAAAGCTTTACTAAGTATAAAACCTAATATTTTTGCATTAGAAACAAGTCTAATGTAAAATTAGAGAATCTTAAAAAAAATAAAAAGTCTTATTCATTATATACAAAGCTCATTTGTTCCAGGTGAGTTCTTAAGAGTAAATTATGTTTTTAAAAATGTTGAGAATTTGAATATTATTATGAAATGCTAATCTGAAAGCCAACCTTACTCAAGTCCTCTGAATTTATGGTAAAATATACTTATGTGCTACTTTTCTAAAAGGTACCTTTTGTATTCCACACAAAAGACAGGCAGTCCTCTAGATATAATCCACAATTAAATAATAGATGAAGGTTACAGTAGATTGGAGACTAAAATTTAGGCATCCATCTTTAGAAACAGGAAATAAACTGCCAGAGCATATACTGGAATTTACTCATTCAGTTACAGGTAATTTAGAAATTGCATCTCGGCTTTCAATGGCAGGGTTTAATTTTTTTTTTTGAATCAACATTATATTCAACTTATTCCTCCCTCGCCTTGAAACAGACCAGACACTGTGAAGCTCCATATAAGGACCTGAATGTTTCCTACCTGTACAATCCCCAGATTACAGCCTTCTTTTTCATTGCAAGGTAAAAAATGGCTGCATCAAGTGGATCATTGTTTCGTTGAAAGGCTGCTTTAGCCACCTGTGAAGACAGTCCAACAACAACAAACCCACCAAAACTTAAAAGCATATTTTAAATAGCATTTCTGGTACGTCTTGTATCTCACATGTCTCACGGTGCTGAGAAATACTCTGATACATGATTCCTCTTTTCAATACATCTCCAAAATGAGTGTATATGTGGAAGATACTATTGCTTAAGACCTTAAAACAAGTGCAACAATAAGCCTAATCTATTGGGATCTATGACAGCTAAGACATATTTCCAAATAAGGAACAATCCAAGGTTTAGTTATCTAGGAAATGTGTTAACTTGTAAGACATATGTGATAGCACCACTTTTCTATTGTTTATAATGAGGCATTTTCCACAATTTGTTTCCTAGACCAGGAGAGACCCTACTATTAAAAAAAGAAGCTTCAAATAAAAACTATGTTATTTGTTCAAAATTGTGTATTTAGCAATCACGATCAGGCTTCTATACTCCACCCCCTCAAAACAAAGTATCTAAAAAAACCCAAAGTGTACTTCAGAGTGGCATGTGAAACCTAAATAAACTTGAAAAAATAAAAAACTTTAAAAAAATTGCTTATGCATATGCAATAGACTATGTACATCTCAGATGTAGAAAGAAATACACAGAAACACTTATTCTAGCTCATAATTCATCACTATATTCACAGACAGTAAACACCAGAGGAAAGCTATTTGGAAAAAAAAAAAAAAAAAAAAAGTTAATTTTGCTCCAGAATATTTTATTTACCTTCTCTATGCACATCCGCAGGCTACGGATACTTCGGACCCACCATCCTACACCCATAGCTCTGAGTTCTGACCATGTTGGCTCGCCTTTTTGCATTGCAGGTAGCATGCTCAGTAGTTCTTCTTCTGCTACTGAATGAAATGCCCAGGCAAAATGACTAGTAGACAAGCCTAGATAATCAGTCATTACAGCAAGAGAGAGAAGGGGTAAGAGGGGAAAAGAATATATTAAAAATATATATAGAAAAACATTCATTATTAAAGTAATTAATAATATAAATTTAAGGGATGCAGGAAGGGGAGAACAGAAAACGATTTAAGTGTTTATCTTGGATTTTTAAGTATTTGATCAGATTGCAGAATACGAGATACTCAGAAGCTTGCTCTACAGGTGAAAACTTTTTCACTGGCAAATTGTTCATTACACGTTTGTCAAGGAACAGAGCGACTGACTAAAGCTCAAAATCTACTTCTTATGAGACGTTAGGATTCGCTATGTAGCTACGTACACACAAAGGGCAACCACCTAATTTAACTTTTTAAAGTTGTGAAAATTACCATCACTGTTACGATTTGGAATGGCTCGGACAACGTGAAATTTGGGATTATTCTGGGAGAAAACAGTATAGGCACACAGAGGGAAACCAGGAGAAAAAGAACAAAACATGACTAAAACAATACAACATTTATTAACCGGCAACACAGGTGGCTATGGATCAAAGTGCAATCCCATGAGGGCCACGGGATGCTGCTTTGCGCAGAGGCACTCCAAACCGCAACTCTGCGGGTGCCTCGGAGGCCCTTCAAACTCTCACCAATTTTGGGCTCAGCAGAAGGCATGGGTGTAGTGCAGATAAAAGTACACCAACAGACAGCTGGCTCACCAATGTTGTGGAATGCTGGCAAGCTCAAATCTCAGCTGAGAGGTAACAGGCATTTTATGCTGTGGCATACATTCATATTGAACAATAATACATTGGGGTTGGACAAAACACCCCAAAACAGCCCACCATAATTTTCTCATTAACTCTGCAGAGGCACATCAAGAACAGAAAAATCCCATTCGTGGCTGCTTCACTGTGTAAGAGTCCACAGACCTAACAAAACACATCAGTTACCTTGGCGAACCAGTTGAACTCGATGTACAGGAGGGAGTGATGTTGTTAGAAACGTGTGAAGCCGAACAGCTAACAAAAATTTTAAGCCACACTCATCAAGAGTTTCTCCACCTGGAATTAAACATGTTCAAAAGCTTTTTAAGAGAAATCATTAAAAACATCTTGAGTTGCTTAAGAAAAAATACCCTACAATTCTACAACTGCTGATACTTAAAATCTTTAAGTGTAAATGTTTATGAAAACTATTCCACTCAATACAAGAGGAAAACTTCACAGTTTCACACTGTGAAGTTACTTGTTTTAGAAAAACAAACAAGCAAAAGCCACACACAGGAAAAGCGGTTTTATCAAACTAGAAAATCTATTTCCTCTTCTTTTTTTCCAGACAGAAAACAACTAATACTCGCTCTTAAACTTTGGTCTTAAAAAATGAGTGAAAAACAATTACAGTCTGCAGACTAAAGGAACAACACAACTGCATGAGTGATTACCAATACAGAGTTTGATTATTTGAAAAAGTCTTAAGAAACTTCAGATAAACCCCCAATGGCACAGTAAATAAAAGCAAAACTATGAAACAAAACTATCACATTCAGTAAGATTCAAAACATTCAGAAGCAACAGAAAAAAACTTCCAAATAAAGTTTGTGAAATACAGTATTATATCCAATTTAAGAGAGAAAACTTACCCTGGTTTCTGTCTCTGCTTTCTCCAATGTCAGTACTGGTGGTAGCAATTGTATCTGCCAAGGCCATCAGTGACATTTGCTCCATTCTAGTGAGACCTGGTAAGCTCGAATGAAGCAAGTGACGAGAAAGAACTTGAGCATGCTCTGGCCCAAAATAAGTTGGGCTATACTGAGAGAGATCAATGACCTTTGGTTTTGTGTTATCTTCATCTGCATCAAACATTACAAGTTCCTCTGTACTTACAACAGAACTGTGAAAAAGATCTTCATAATTGTCATTGGGTGTATCTTTATTTTGAGTATTTTGATTATTAGACTTTTCTGAATGAGAGGAATCATCATCGGCAGCAAGCAGAGCATATAAAGGCAGTGGTGGAACTGAGTCTATTTCCACGTAGTCTGTGTTCTCCATTTTGCTGAATGTTTTGGGATCTCTTGCAGTGCTTCCACTAGCACTGATGGTAAGAGACCTGAGTCTCCTATCGTGATTAGATTCAGATTCATTTATAGCAACAACTTCTCCAGCAATGCACTTAACTAGATGGGACAGAATGGCTTTTGCTCTACGTACTTTACCGAGATCCATGAGCTCCAACAATTGGTGTGGGTGGTACTGAGGTAAAGTGGGAGATAATGCATGAGCTGCTTCAAAAAGTCCAGAGTCTTCCACTTCTGTAGATAGATCAAAAGCAGTTCTTTTCCCACTAAGTTTCTGGGCGAGGCTGGTCGTAGACCTGGTCAAGGTTCGTTTTGGTGGATGCAGATCTGAGGCAGCTGACTGGCTTTGTTTCATTATGCTTGTTATACACGATATACTTCCACTGCAAGAATCCATACTAACTAGTTCCTGCTTGGAAGGAGTTTGCCACTGAGAATAAACATGCATTTCACAGTCCATTCCAACTACAAGAATGCCATCTCGCACCCAAGACAAGGAGACTGGAAAAGGTGGTGACCCTTCTACAGAAGAAATCAAGTCAACACAACGCAGTAGAACAAACCTAGAAAGAGCTGAAGTCTTCATACTGCCACTGTGAGAGATTGCTACAGGTTCTTTACCATTTTGCTCTTGCATCTTCCCAGACAGTTGTCCGAACATATATAATTTTGATCCAATTCCCACTGTTAGAATATGTGAACCATCTTCCCTAGACATCCAGTCTAAGTGAACCAAGTGCTTAGTGCTGGGTATAACATTCCCGCTATGAGAGAGACAAACCTCTTGCCGGTTGTATGCCACTAAATTACTATCAATACTCATAGCAGAGTCTAACATGGTGCCTATTTCATTTAAATGAAGAGTTTGCTCCAGTATCCAAGAAGAGCCTCCTGTAGATTCACATTCAAAAATACTAACATCCATTATAAAGTCTTGAGAAAGGTGGCTGTTTCTACATGTTGTCTGCTTGTATGCTACAGCTAATCTGTTTGTGTGCGCACAACTAACTTCAACTGGCCTTCCTGGAACATCAATGGCACTACTATTAAGAAGTCCATCCTCAATCAGCAGTGGCCATTCTTCCCATATATATGCAACATCACTGTGTACGTTACGTTCTGGCATGGAAGAAGCTGGTGATTCACTGGTCACTCTGCATCTCCAGAACCGAACTTTCCCATCTGAGCATGAAGTAGCCAGTAGATAAGGGGCATGACAAACAGGGTATATGGAAGAGGAACTCAGATGTCCTAAGATAAAATACATTTTACCAGGATAACATATTAGAATACAAACCAAAGGTAAAAATCATTATATTTAGTTCGTACTTCACTATTCTGAGACAAAACTACTAGGACAAATTTCACAAACCAAACACAAGATGACAGAAATACCTATTTTACCTTACTTCCCACTTCATTCTCTAGAAAGGAGTTAACATTAACATGAACGGATAAAACATCTAACTTGTTAGGTGACAATTTTTACACTGTAAGGGAAAATAAAATCCTCATTTATATTGTCAATGGCATGATTTCAATAGATATTTACTGTCTTTTCCCACCAGACAAATATTTATCTCAGAAATATGAAGAGCTTATAATATTTTTAAAAACTGCTGATGAAAGCCTGGAAATTTAAGAGAGGATCCCACAAATAAAATTTTATGATGGCTTGCAGAAACAAACTTGTGGTGCTAGAAATTTTATTATTGATATTTCTGTAAATATTATACCTTACATAAATGCTTTACATTACTATTAGTTTCAAGAACCAGATACAGAGTCAGGCATCATGTTTTATCTAGTCTTTTAGATTCAGTTGCAGGTTTTCAATTTTAACTATAAATATCAAACTACTGTTTTGTCAGCAAACCTACAAAATGGCAATGATTCCTTATTTTATTCTTTCTAAAAAAAATACAAACCTGCTGATGGCTTAACACTTATAATCTCTACTCCTTCTGGCAAATTCAGCTCTTGACTATATACCATTTTTGAAGTGAGAGTAAGCCAGCTTGTGCTCTGAAGGTTTGCTTTACAAGTCTGATACTTCTGAGTGAAAGGTGACTGTATCTCTGGATCTGGTGAAGAATATAATCCTTCTTGTTGTGTTGCTGCTTCATCTCTATTTGAATCTATCTTTTCATCTAAAAAAAAAGTTTGCGTTGGTAAAGACAGTCAGCTAGATTTCTTCTAACATAAAATAACTTATTTTAACACTCCAAAAAAACAGATAAAACTACAGACTTAAAATTTTACTTTCATGATAATGAAAAATACTGCTAAACTCACATTTGAAGAAACGTATTAGCACATCTCCTACATTAAATACTTCAAAACACTCTACAACTGCTTCAAATTCTAACTTTAAACACTCTTCAGATTTAAGGCAATCAAATTGTAACCAGAAACTGCAAAACTGCTGAATATCTGAGGTATCCATTGGAATTAATATTCATGAGGCACAAAATAACAACAGCTAGTGAAATTTACATGCAAACTCAGAGTCTTAATTCAATCTAAATAAAAGTATTTCCAGAATAGTTTTGTTAATCCTTGTAAGAACTTAAAATCTTAAAATGTAAGATCTTAAGGATTATGGGATATGAAACTTTCATTCGTTTTCATAAAAATCAACACTTAAAGTAGGAATACAGTTTCAGCAATAGACCATGCACTGTAACAGATTCCTCTGATTTATAGTAAATACTGAATTTCCTTAATTTTTAGATGTTGACAGAAAACTACTCAAGTACATTTTAGCTTACTGCAAAGGTGTTAGCTTCACAGAGAAACAGCAGAGGACTTCTCACTATTGTCTTTCTGATGCTTAGGTGCTTTGGAGTGACTAAATCACAATTCAGAACTTACATAAACTTTAAAATTGCAGGACAAAAACTTCAAATTGAGAGGTAAACTATATCTGAACCGTTAGGCTTTAATAAAACCATTTTTTTTGTTTTGTTTCTATATTCAGAATTAAAGGGCTTACCTATTGAGACAGGAATTGACTTCAAGTGTAAGTGCCACATGTGTAGTAATGAGTGGCTTTGAGTATATTCTATTACTATTAAGTAGAATTTTTCAGAAAATCCATTATGTTGGCCTCCTGATGAAATTCAGAACAAGAAATCATAGGCGTTATTGAAACAAACATATCACTGACTTTTACTGAATTGCAAATGATCATATTCAAATGATCCTCAAATGTCTGGCTATATCTGACTGTTATACAACTTAGAGCAACAACCACGGTCCCTCCTCCTCCCCATTTCAACACAAGTAATAACAATCAAATTGATCATAGATGTGTGTACATACACACATATATGTGTGTATATTTTAAACTGTCAACATTTTCTGTCACAAATGATAAAAGATTTAGTTTTGTATATATAGCAAGTTAGGGCAAGTCGCAGAAAATATTAACAACTCTGCATGTTTGTCCTTCTGTCTTTCACTTCCTTAGGTATCTGTTACCAGCCAATGTAAGAGGTAAAACAGTGAGCTAAATGGAGATTTGGTCTGGCAGACTACAGCTGTTATGTTTAATATATAAAAACTATACAAATAACATCTAGCTAGACAATGCCATGTCAACAGCTGGGTAGGTCACAGGTTGGTCTAATGAGCAGATCCTTTCAAAACAGCAAAACCAGATTGACTAGTCTTGGAAACAAAAGAGGTATGAAGCTTCTACATAAGAAAACCACGGGTTATGTATAGTTGCTGCCATGAGGAAAAAAAGGCGTGAATTGTTCTGCTGGGAGGAGCCCATTTCTGGAGACACTTTCTAGTTATTCTCTCTCCATAACACCAAAGGAAGCTCCTTAGGACCCAAAATATAGAGTTAGTTTAGTGATACTAGCATGTACTATCTTTTCTCCATAATTTCTCTGACATTCCTTTGGGTACACATCTAGAAAAGGTGATGAAGAATAAGCTGTATTAGCCTTGTGGGTTTTATATTGGATAACTTATGTTACTGTATAAAATGAAGTGAACCAGTTATTAAGCAACACGAGCTAAATTCTTGTATGCTTTACAAAAGAGGAAAGGAGGAGGTGGGATTTTAGAAACTGAGCTAACTGGACTCTCCAGTTTTAACACAGCATTGGTCTGTACAGGATGCTTACGAAAGCAGATATGTATAGTGGCACTTACTCCACTTTCCAGCTTTCAACTCTCTCCAACTTAGTAAATTTCCAAAAAAAAGTTTCTGTTCCTTTGTTTTTAATAGTTTTTCATAGATTCTTCTCCATTCTGTTGTGACCTTACGTCAATCTTTGAATATCCACAACAGTCTGTGGAATTCCAGTGGAGTTCCACTTATTTACGAGGCAGAAAAGTACTTCTAATTACTTTCAGCTTGCCACCTACTAGCTTCATCTCACATCTTCTCACTCTTGTAGTATAAGACGTAGTGAATAATCCTTTCCTATTCATTTCTCTCTGAATATCACTCTTTCAGGACCCCCGAGATGATGAAGTACCTCTATAAGTATTCAACCGCTTGTCTCTTTTCTAACCTGAGAATTCGTAAACTTCCAGTTTGTTTCTCTTACCAAGGCTTTAGAAAAGTATCTGTATTTCTTTTAGAGACCGTTTTCCACATCGTATTCAAGATTCAAAAGTAAAACAAACTAAAGCTACAGCTTAGTTTTCTCTTTTGTCCTCTTTTCTAAATTCCCAGCATTCCATATGCATTTTTGACCTCTTCTGAGAGTTAGGCTAACACTTTCATAGATTTATCCTGTTTACTCCATTTCTTGTGTAGCAATAACTAATTCAGAATTCAATGTCGATATACAGATCAGGTCACTTTCCCCAAGATTTCCAATCTACAAAATAAGTTTTAGGCACTGTCATTACTCTCAACATTATGAGACTGTTCCTTGCTCTTTTTTATTCAGCTTTTCTTTTACAACCCCAAAATATTGGTGTCACAAGTTGTCATTTTATTCTAACTCTTGCTTTCCAGATCACTGGAACCACTGAGATGCCTGAATAACTAAACCATTAATCCACTTCACCAGGGAGAACCAATCATCTATTCCAGTGTAATTAGCAATTGCCCAAAGATGTACAGATCCATATATTCTAAAATTACGTAACATCCACATAATATTTAGAAGACTGTATTTTACAGAAAATGTATGTGTATGTATGTTTAAGAGAAGAAAAAAATTTTGTGTATGTCATACCCCATAGCTACAGGCTTTACCTTTAAAACGCCTTTTCCTCCTTTGTTCTAACAAAGTTATCAGCAACAGAATGTTTTGTACAATATATGACAAGTCACTTTGTCTAAAATTTGATTAAGTGGTACTGCTTTGGTATATGAATATCTTAGATAAACATCCTTGATCTTGAAATGCAAAGGTTCTTTTTCACAGAACAAATGTCAAAGACCAAGTATTATATTTTTTCATTCTACAGAGGAAAAAGATTTCTTTACCAGTCTCTGACAAGTTATTTTTCACGTCAGTTATTTCCTTTTCCTGGTTATTTAAAATAAAGTCTTCTTGAAAAACATGAAACAACTGTGTTTTTCTTCCATGCTAAAAACACAAAACAAAATAAAAACACATCAATTAAAGCCATCTTGATAAAAAGCAGTTTCATTACTCAAGTTTTATTCATTTATGGGTGTTATGAAACTCAAAGCAGGTATACGTCTTCATTTTTTTTTAAACTCATTTTAAACAAGATAGCAATGTTATAGGAAGAACATAAAAGATCTTACAAGCTCTGTGATGACATCCAGTTCAATAATACATCCTGGACGAGCAGTAGATTGCTGACTCACAATGTTAAAAACTTCACCAACGTATGTCTGCCAAACAAAAGGAAAAGAGCTGTGAGATACTCCTGTTAATTCAGATTTTTATATTTCTAAATAGGTTGCAGTTCACAAAGAAGTTTCATAGCATTCTTAGTTTCCCCAAGAATCACATTATGTTCGGAAGCGACAAGGTTGCAAGAACTTGCATGTCTCACCTAGAAAGCATCACAAGCAGCAGTTTACTGTCCTTTTCCTATGCTACAATGGGATTTCACCGTTCTTTAGGATGCACACAATGCAGTGTTTCTCACTCAGTTATTATACCATGTGCCGTAAGTGTTTTACGGCTATTTCCCAAACATGCACTAACCTGACTCTGTGATCAAGATTAAATGGAATGACAGCATGGCTGTATGGAAGATTAAATGGAATACAGCATAGCTACAATGCCAAGAAGTTTTATCATATCTGATTTTACCTCAGAGTAAGCTATCACAGTCTGCAGAACCCTCTGCCACCAATCTGGTCACTTCCCAGCAAGTGACTAAATTACAGCCTCCAAAAACTTATGACACATTTCACTTACAGAAATTTCAGGATTGGAGAGCTCACACAAAAGTTTTTTAGCATCTATTACAGCTTGATATAATCTCAAATGCTGTCCATCACTAGCCACAAAGCAGGCACTTGGAGAATTACAGTACGCACCTGAAAAATATAAATGCACAAAGCTCACATATATATTGAACACTCTCCCTTTACTGGGCAAAAACAATTTTGAAATTATCATGAAAAAAACATTTAAAAAATTTCTCTCTTATTAATTTCTATTCACAAATGAAAACTATGAAGTTTAATGCTGTGCTCGTGCTAGGCAAAAAAACAGTACAGAAAATCAGAATTCCATTTATGAACTACCTGCAAAATCTACCTCTGTTTGTTGAGTGCCAATTATTCTGCAATAAGTGTTGAGATATTCATAACCTAACACACACACTCGCATTTAAGAACTACACTGTGTTAGCTCCCAGGATATCAAGTACATAATGATACATATACAAGAGTAGAAGAAAGAACACCGCAAGTCTTCACAGAAGGACATACAAGTTCAAAGCATCAGCAGCTTCGAAAACTGTAAAACAATGCATCCAAATTTAACACTTCTTAGATACTTTCAAATATATCTGTATCATCTATTTAAAAGCATTTTTAGGCTAAATTAGTTTTACTCTATAACAAGAAGTCAGGAAACCAAACTCACCGAGGCAATAGCTGGGTATAAGCGTGGGCAACCATGCAACATTAGAAAATGCAGAAACATGGAGGGAATTGATTCGAGCAAGTTCAGAAACTCCACCAGAAAAGGACAATGGCCCAACAGGGTCAACTCGCCAAAGAATAAGCTCACTGTAAACTGCATTGGGATCCTGGGATGTTACACTCGTATTGCCTCTATTCTGATGTCTTAATGGTGACTCCTGAGATTTTGAAGAATCACTTGTCTGTTTTGCGTTCTCAACATCTGGTGACCTGAGAGCATTGTGATGTGAGGTTGTCAGTAGCAATGGCAATACTGAATGGCACGCCAAGTCATTAAGATGAAAACGGTGACCACAATATCGAGATTTATGTGAAATACTCAGCACAGTTGAAAAAGCAGATTCCTCAGCAAAGCTCACTAACCACTGGTTCAGAGATCCATCTGCATGTTTCGAAATCATCATAACATTGGGAGTGAATATACTTAATTTTAAGCTGTTGGTTGATTTACTGTGTCCAGAACAGATAAGCATAGAAGAGGATCGCGTAAGGCCAGGAGGCTTTTGTTTCCCTTGCTGAATAGCCAAGTCAACGTTTTTGGTACAAGCATACATCACTATACTTCTGCAAAGAGAATTGGCATCTCCTGTTGGAAATGCAACTGGAATTCTTGAGACAAATGACACCTAGAAATTGGGGATGTGGGAAGGGGCCAGTAAAAAAAAAAAAAAAAAAAAAGGAAAAGGAATAAAATTCATTCTTACAACATATTCTCATTAAATAATGAAGGGATAATACAAATAAAAAAAAAAAAAAAGTACCTGCACCTGGCGAAACATGCCAGGCTGGTATTCATCCAGCCAGTCCACATGCCATACTAGCAATGAACCATCCATAGGATGTATACTGAAAAGCATGTCAGCATTTTTACTCCATTCAGAAAGCAGTACTTCAATTTCATGATCAATAATTGCAGAAGATAAAGGAATAAAACTTGAGCTTTGAGTTGTTTTCTCACCACCCAGTTCCCTCTTTTCTTGGTTTCCTTTTGGTTCAGCTCCATTTTCTGGAACACATACAGGTAAGTATTTACAAGCTGAAATACAGCAGCCAATGGGGCAACTTTCAAGCTTCTTTCAAACCACTCATGGCAGCACAATTTGAAATGATGAAAATTCAAACTAGAAGTTATGTTGCAGACCTCAGTCAATGACAAAACGAGTACCTTGTACCTTAATACACCTCCTCCTCACACAAATTCATGAATGCATAGGCAGAACAAATGCAGTCATCTCCCACTAATGCAAAATTAAATAGCTTAGATAGCATTATAAAGCTATTTTAATTAGGGGTGTGTTAAAAACAAACATCTTAGTTCTAAGATTTTATCAGCTTCCTTAAAGATATTAAAATAACACAGCTCTATGCCAAAGCCTTCAGGTCCAGCTAAAAAGCCACAGTGAAAATGTTCAGCATAATGTACTGAAACAAAGAAAAAAGAAAAAATTGTTTAACAATTTCAGAATTTCTAAAAATATAAAAAGCTAGTTAGGTACTTTCAGTGGAAGGAAATGTACAAAAATGATACTGTAATCTATATGCATCCTTATAATACTTTGTTACCTGTCCCTTATTTCACACTGAAGAATATTACATATTACTTTATAATATGAAAGCTGAGTGCCTTTACCTTCTTCTGATTTGCCATCCACTTGATTAAATTCCTCAGCATTGGTCTCAGGAGAGTGATGTTCTAAACTCTTTTTAAGTTGTTGCAAAAATACTTCCATGGATAAAGTAAAATGAAGCTCTTTATTGTTTAACCAATGTACAACAAAAGGTCCATTTTTTTCTTCATTTTCTCCAAGACTCAGAGATGTGATAGAAGGAAGCAGAGGAATATCTACCAGAAGAGATGTTAAAAATATTTTTCAAAACAATGTAGTTTGAATCGTACAAAATGTAACTTTAGGAAAGGCGTTTTTAAGCAGAAGTTCTGCTATGAAAAAAAAACGCAACTGGGAGCAAGTATGTTTCTAGTTGTCATCCCCTTCAGCATCACCCACTTTCAGTATCCACTAGCTGCTATCCACAAGATGGTGTGCACAACAATCATATTCTGAGAGAGGCTCTCAGCCATATTTATGCTAAGGTTACTGTACAACCCCAGGCTACATGTTCATGACAGTGCTGTACATACAGATTAGCTTACCTTGCTTTTACTACTGCAACTCAGTTCAAACCAAATCCTTTCAGCATAGTTGGCTGATGTTTACTTGAGAAAGAAGGCTATAGTTGCTCTTTGTTGATACAAAGAATCATATATGATGGCTAGGCAGAATTAATACAGTGACCAGATATGCCCTCTGCAACACTATCACATAGCCAGGGTTTCAAATTCTTATCAACCTCCTTACTACTTACACTTTGTCATATGATGCTACTTGGTATGACAGGTTGTTGTTAAAAATAAAGAAGTGACAAAAAAATCACAAAGGAAGTGACAAAAATGAGTACCAAACTGATGCAGTCATGTCATCTCAGATAAATGAAAATCTCAAGCATTTTTCCACTATAAGAAAATCCTTTAAAAATTAAAAATAAATAAATAAAAATAATTTTTTAAAAAAGGAAAACACATTCCCTTTTGTGTGACATATGTGATTGTTCCGGCCTTAGTTTTTATAAGATACTCTGAATACTGTAATAAGGGCAGACTGTAGAGTGAAAGATCATACAGATCATAAATTGATACGGTTTCAAATAAATGAAAGAAAATACAATTTAGTTCTCAGATAAAATTTGATTCAAAGTAAAATTTTACTCAACTAAAAGTACTACTTAGGAAACTGGCTCTGAGGCAGAACAGGTGAGACAGTTTCCAAATAAAATATTAAAGAACAACGTCTTATCCTTCAAATATGGTGATGGAGTTAAGACAGCAAAAGATACAAAAACAAATAAACAACAACAAAAAAAAAACAAAACCACAGCAACAGTATCAAACAGGATTTAACC
>VZSV01000104.1:833826-847564 GCA_013398735.1 Nothocercus julius
TGATGGAGTTAAGACAGCAAAAGATACAAAAACAAATAAACAACAACAAAAAAAAAACAAAACCACAGCAACAGTATCAAACAGGATTTAACCAATACAGAAAACAAGAAATAAAAATTGAAAAGGTCAAAGACAGCTAATTCTTCTCCAAAGTTATCTCCATTCCCACTCTGTAAATTGGCAGTTTGGCTCAGTTATACTGCACAGGCTATTAGTCATTATGTATGAACAGAAATATATCAAGAGTACATTTGTGTGTGTGTTTGTGTGTGTGCGCACACGCACGTATATAAAAGTACAAGAGTGTGCTAACCACATGAAAAAGTTTATTTGCTCATTGCATACATTTGATGATGCAAAACTGTCAGCAAGAGAACTTCTGGTCTCCAAGACTGGTCACACAGAAACCCTCCTTTATGACATTAGGTAGTAACTGAGGTATTGGACTTGAGTTGACTGTAGTTTACCCTGTAGCAACGATTTACTGTGTTTCTTACCTGTGGCTGGATTGATGCTGGCAGCAATATGAAAGTGACAGAGTGCATTTGCATGAGGAGGGATGTTCCTGTGAACTTCATGAGGATCTTGCTGATGCGGAGAGTATCCGGTATGTGCTACTACAGCACCTGACCTCCTCCTACCCCGTCGGAAGTGCCTCAGGTTTAACTGCATGAAGAATAAGGTGTCATTTTAAATTCCTTGCAAAGAGAAAAAGCAGATTTCATCTGTAAGTGGCAGATTTGCTCACAAAAATCACTTTGCTCATATTGTGTCTGCAGTAGAGTAATACTAATACTTTCTGATTTCTTTATAAAGACTTCTACTATATTCTGAGAGGTGTTCAATTTTTAAAACAAAGTATGCCAGTATTAAAAAAGTCACACTCCACATACTGCATAGCTCCAGTATATTTTGCTACAGCTATACATACAAGCATCAAAAGTATGAAAAAAAAGGAGGAAAAGAAGGAAAATTAAATTTCTACTAGTATGAAAAGACTTGCACTAGCTTGGCATTACCTACTTTATATTCCTTTACACTTGATAATTCTAGCCTCCTAGCTAGTAAGGATCATTTGCCTCAGAGATATGGTTTAGGAGCAGTCTGCTCTACCTCAGGAGTACAGCAGCAGAAAACCTTTTTCCTCCCTCAGTACTATCACTGTTTTTTTCCAGTTGCATAGGCCAGAAAATATCCCACAACTCCTAAGGTGTGAGGCAAACCTCTACTTGCTTAAAACGGCATTAGTGGGTTTTCATAGAACTCACATACAATATGCCACTCCATATTAGCTCTTGGAACTACTAGATATTACAAAGCTGTGCTTCAGTGACCACAATAAAATAGGTAGTAGTAGTACAGTGTTCCAAAACTTCAAACATAAAAGCCTAGATGGATTGCTCTCAGCTCAGCATTACTGTTTTCTGTTAGGTGAACATGTGGGGGAAGTCTCAAATAAATCCACTACTTTGTACCACAAGCCTGCATAAAATATTATAAAGTAGTTCTATTTGTGACAAAGGCTTGAGATATTACTTACAATCCTGTCTAAAAATACGTGTCAGTCTCCTCAGTATCATTTCTTACCTCTAACGCATTTTGCATGCGTTCCTTACTTGAAGTATTTCTCTTGAAGTTATTTAAGTTCACTCTTTCAGTCCAATTGTTGTACCCGCCACCATACAACAGACTGTCATTGGGTAACAGAGTCTCCGCCCAGAGACGACATACATTATCCTTACAGCAAGTCAGGAGTACATTGCAGACAGCACCACTAACAAACGAAAATGTAAGGTGTAAATATGCCATTTGCATCATATAACATCAAAATAGAACAGTAACAAGTTATTTCCAATAGTTTTTCCAGTATTAGTAACTATATACTAGCTATGACACAAGATACTACTAGATAATAGATAACAAAATAACTTAGATATTGAGGAAAAAAACACTCTGCAATGTATTATTAGAAAACAGGACAAATACCCTCAAAAACGGTTAAGATTCTGCCAATGAGTCATAAACAGTAGGCTTTGATAAGTAACATATATTCATAACTTGAATAGCTAAGTAATTTTCTTATGTCAAATCATTACACAACTACACAACACTAAATTTAGGTTCAATAGTCAGAATTAGAAAGAATATTTATATATATATTAATTGCTACAATATATAATAATATCAGCTAATTGTTTCCTGAAGTCCTACTGTCATTTATCCACGCATAGCAGCATTTATCCACGCATACATCATATGATAAAATCATATCTCGATCAGAGAAACCTGCATAATATCAGAAATACAACTGCAAATCTTAAAGTTCCAGATTCTATAACACAAATTCTATTTGGAAGTATAATCATAATATACATATCCAAAGATTTCAATTAGTCTAAACTAGATCTGCAAGAACTATTACATATCTTCTGATTTCCAGCTCATGTAAGTTAACAATTTAGTTTTAAACTAAAATTCTAAATGGAGATGGAGCATCTGACAGTGCAGTCCAGCAGTCACATCTGTGATGTCCCTAGACACCACAGAATAAAGGGATTTTCAAAAACTAATTTAAGCACTATTTTAATCACTTTAAGAAGATTCTTCTATTTAAAAGTTGGTATAAAAGACAACATGCATTTATTAAACACAAATGGTAAAATCAAATATCTACTGATTCCTGTATTACTTATGGCACTTGGATGCTCAAAGGTCGTAGAATTACAATTTTAACCAGGTTTAACACAAAACCAAACCAACAAAATACTCCACCACTCGCATAGACTGACTCTTTTCAACAGGAGAGCCTAATGAAAAACACAAAGTTTTATCTGAAGTATTCTCACCTCAACTAGACAGTTCACAAACTTAAAGCTCTTAGAACTACTGACCGTGGCATGAATTTGCTGGTCTTCCTCCAGGAAAATGAATTTACTGATCGAGGATGGGCCAAATAAACAAACGAAAAATCAACTTCTTGTGCTTGTTTTCCTGGAGTTGCACCAGGAGGTGTTACAGCTGTTCGCCAACTGTCTGCATTGTACCATACTTTGACAAGACAATCATCCTGAAAGAACAAATAAAAACATGCTTACTGAATCATTCACCTCCCAGCTGGAGAACCAAATCAACACTAAAGAGAACTATGAAATTCATAACCTTCAACTTTGTCAATAAAGTACAATTTTTGATATTTTTCTGGTTTTCTTTTTTTTTTTCCTCCCCCCCGTCTCTCTCTTTTTTTTTTTTTTTTTTTTTTTTTTTTTCCCCCCCCCCTCTCTCTTTTTTTTTTTTTTTTTTTTCTTTTTTCTTCAAGAAAGATATTTTCCTGATGACAGCAAATGCAGCTAGGGTAAAACAAACAAACAAAAAAAAACCACACACACTTACAACTTCCAAACCTACCTGTTTAAAAACAAACAAAATAAAAGAATATGGTGGAAGAGCCACCATATCTTGATATTATTATATTAGATCTCATTTTTCCCTTTCTGAGTAAGTGCTGATTTTTAGAGAACATCACTCTTGCATAACACCTACTAAAAAATTTCAAGCTATACTGGACTGAGCTGGAATTCAAATGCTAACACAAATGGTAACTTACTACTGCATTTGACAGAAACCTATAAAAAAAACCTACAGATAGTTTTGAATTTTAGGATGTTCATCTACACCAAGATTTCTAACTTGTCAAACTATTAAATATGAACGGCACTGAAAAATTGCATTGACTTTGTTATGCTTAATATATGATCCAAATGTGAGTTCATTTTGTTTTGCTGACTGTGCTTTACATCTTTGATAAAAAAAGCTTTGCCTAATCTTTTCCCTAATTCAATTACACTACAACTTCATTTATAGATTTTTAAATTAATATTAATCATGATCCATGAAAACATCATACTTATATAACACTTATTGTCAAGAACAAGAAAACACTAGGGATTTGTGGTTTTTGTCTGTTACTTTGCCAAGACCTGTCAAGACCTTGAACAGCTTATAAGATACTCTAAATGTATAAGATTATAAGTTACTCTAAATGTGATTGTAATTGTTCTTCTTTCAGCCAGTAAACGGCTAAAGACATCATGGGACACAAAGCAATATGTTATTCTAATCAAACAAAACAGGAAGGGAATATAAGAACCTCCTGTTTCTTTATTACATAGAGCAAAATTCATAAGAAGTCCAGTATTTCACGCTTACACACTGGAATTAATTGGCATATACCTGGAAAAAAATCCGCAAGTTGTTTTTAGGGGTTTAGCAGTGCATGCAAAATGGGTCTCATTCATCTGTTCATGACACATACAATTGATTCATCAAAAGAAGTACGACAGGATTACTTTTTAGAAGCTATATTTGATTGTGACTTTAACTATCTTTAAATCTCTGCTTCAAGCATGAACGTGATGACATTACGTTGCAAGCAGAAAGAAAAAACGTACAACAACTAAACCAAGTACTCTTCTAATTGATCTTTAGATGTGCATATTAATTTTTCACTCGCATTTTTTTGACAGTCTAAAGCAAATTGCATAATCAATTTTGATTCCTACATTTGAAACTCATTCATAATCTCTCTTCAGATTCTGTGAAACTGATATTTAAGCCAGAGGTTTCCATTACCCTCAGCATTACTCGCAATGATGATTGTTACTCTCACTTTGTCTCTATTTTAATAATTCTGCAGAACGTTACATTCTTCACTTGATAGCATAAAGTTGATGACTGTGCGCATCTGTAAAGACTGATAAAAGTTAGATTTTGCTTTTTTCTAAAATCAGTAATCCTATCACATGATTTTCTCCACAATCTACTTTGATAGTTAGAGAAATTCTCACAAGACAGTTCCAAAGGCTCAATCTTTTTGACAAATAGCAATGGGAGTCTTGTCTTCCCTTGAAGAAAAACCAAGTACTATTTGCAGCAACAAAAATATTCAGTTACACCCCTTCACTAGTAAGAGAAATTCTCTTGTGAATTAGCCATTGTTTCATGTAATTAGCGATTTTTTCATGGTTCCTCTGTAGCACTCAAATTTTCCCTGCTTTGAACTGTTATGTTGTTACTCTCTTACAAAACCCGAATAACGGCTTTCCAAGCACAAACAACAGATTTCTTAGTTTTTTCGGAAGTTAAAAGATATGCTCATGACTGTTTTAACCTTTTTGTTTATTTTACAAAGACACTTTATTGCTTTTGAAGATAAACCACTCTTTGCTGAGCACACAAAATAATCTGTAAAACTGGCTACAAACACTCACATTAACTATGTGGGAATACCCAACTAAAAGGGAACACAACTTCTCTTATTAAGTATACATGGTTAGCCATACAAGTGTATATACAAAGATAACAGTGAAGAGCTATTTTTGATGAAGTGCATCACAATATTGGAGAAATACTGATTATATACCCTTACGAGATGAAAAACTAACATCTTTCTTTGGCAGTTATTTCCTTCAAAGATCTCCCCACATTCAACAATTTACTTTCTGATGATCTGACACTGAAATGTGACCCATTCACAGTAGAATTTTAAAATTAGTATTCAGTGAATAATTTAATTTTTGCTACTGAATTAGATTTCTCCCAAAATTTCATCTACCAAAATGTAAAGATGGATAGAAGGATTCCTGGAAATACTTAACTTTCTCTTTTTGTTTACCTTTCCAGCAGTGGCAAAAAACTCTCCATCTGGTGAGAACTTCATTAAACAAACTTGAGAAGCCGTTCTGCAAAATAAAGACAATTAAAATAGAAAATAAGATTCAATACTTTTTCAGAATTCTAAACAATGTTTTTCTTTCCCTTCAAAAAATGGAAGTGCTTTAATTCTTAATATATAAATGCCTGTTGCATTGTGTGAAATGTTTAATTTGAGCTTTAAGAAAGTCCAGAGAGGCTAGGAGTAAACTTAGGTAGAATACTGGGTTGAGGTCAAACAAAAAATAGAAAAGAAGAGCTGTAGCTGAGACACAGACACAACATTCAATATTTCAAAATCTTATTAAAGTAGCTGCTAATGGATTAAACCTGAGTGTTTCACTCCAGATATGCTATATTTCCACTTCATAAGCCTACCAAACTGAGTTTTTCCACTCTGTCTTACGTTCCTACTCGTGTGAAACAGAGATTTCCTTTTCATAAACTTCCTACAGGGTTAAATCTCAAGAGAACCGTGTGTAAAGGAGTAACTTGGTCAAAAAAAAGCATTAAGAAAATCTTAAAGCAGTTTTTAAATGAATAGCTACAGTGGTAAAAGATTCCACACCAAAATAACCTAATTATGTCACTCATTTTTTCTGTGTTTTATTTTCTTTAGAAAATAATGAAAAAAGTCTTTTACAGATTTTGAATCTTGGGCAACTGTTTTAGTCATATTGCTTTATTCATGACAGCAGGGTGGTAATCATAAATTAACTGTATGGCAAAACATCCAATAAAAACTTTAATCCTGAATTTTAGTCTTGCATAATAGGTTTCATAAGGCCTAACTTTTGAGAACAATCAAGTTAGCTATCAGATCAATGAAACATGATGTATTTAGTACATGCAATAGCAACAACAAATACATTACAAAAACAATATGCAAAGAAAGCCAACTGTTGACTTACAAAAAGGTGACCCACTAAAAGTTGAGAAGATTGGTTTTGAAGCTGTCCTTCCTTCTCACCAAAATGGCAGTTTTGATTACATAGAAGTCCTGTGTTCCAATATCAATGATGTGACATAATGAGGATGAATAACCTTCTTCATCCACACAGGCTGAGGGCCAACCAGCTCAAGAATAGTTTTGTGAAGTAGGACCTGGGAGTCCTTGAGGACATGTTGACAGTGAGCCTGCAACATGACCTTGTGGCAAAAAAAGCCAGTCGTATCCCACGATGCATTAGGAAGAGTGTTACCAGGAGACCAAGCAAGATGATCCTCTGCTCTAGCTCACCCCCAGTGAACACCGGTATAGGGCTAGTCAGCTTCCAGAGAACCCTTCCAACCCCAACCACTCTGTGACTCGGAATCCAAAAATATGTATATATTTGTGTGTATATGTACATAGGTTCAAGCAGGGACATTTTTATCTAGAATTAGACACTTAACTAGATCTTTCTACAACAGGGCACACAAATGGAAGTATCTCTTGAGTCATGATCTTTAAGTAAAAGGAACGATTGAAGAATTAAAAGATTTTTCTAGGTGTGTCCATGGAAGTACTTGGTTAACACCAAGTGCTTCATGAAGTTAGTCAGTCCCTCAGGCAAGCACTAAGAGAAACTTACTTAAGGACGGCTACACAGAACATCAGTCCAAACAAAAAGTGCACCTGGTATATTTGAGCCTTCCTACGACAGGAAGGATTGCTTAGTTATAAATTGAACTAAAACCCTTAGGGCTTTGTGCTAATAAAAGATAAAAAATGATTAATCAACATTAATAGAAGAACATTCTGATAAAACCGTAACACATGCATCTTTCACGTGACTCTTCCATACATCCAGAATAAACAGAAACATAGCAATCGGAATGCAGGGAAAGGAAAAAAGAAGGGACACATAGCATTGAAAGAAGTTTATCTGAATTGCTCTTGCAATTAAAATATTAAAATACACTGAATTAACCTATGTATCTATTGTATAAGTAATGAGAAATTGGGAGAATGGCAAAAAGAACCTTTCCTCAGTATTATACTAATGCTCAGTACAACTGAAGAACTTCTCAGAAAGCATAAGCTACCTCAAAAGCCATCACAGCTGATCTTGCAGGAAGAAAGAAACATCATATACTCAACGGAAATATGATTCAGATTAATCATAATATCTGAATAGTATTTACCAAATAACAATATACAATAAAGTTTCACTGAATTATACTACACATTTCACCTGAAAGATATGAATCAGCAAGGAGAAAGGATTCATTTGTTTTTAAACCAATTTCTTACTTGCATTGCCAAATACATCTCCATTCTCCAGTGCCAGAATCTTTTCTTTCAGCATTCCCATTGTCAGAAGGGTTTTCTGAATGACTATTGGACCAAAGCTGAAGACAACTGGAACCGGTCAAAAGGCGAGTACCTAAAAATATTTATAACCAAAGATCCACAAAACACGTAAGAGTATAGACTTATATATTGAGAAATTAAAAATAATTTTTTAAAAATTAATTTTGTAACTGACTATACTGCACAACAATATGCCAAAAATGCATAGTTTTTTCTATAGCCGTGTTGCTGTAAAGGGTACACTACTATTGCAAAACCCTTCATCCTGAAGAAACTGACAGACTGGGTCATTCTTGTAAAAAGCCAGCTTCTATCCTACTCTTTTAATTTGAATAGCTACAGTCCAAATAGTCAAAATAAAATAAATTTTCCAAAGTAATTTTGTTAGCACAGACAATTAGAGTCACTGTACAGGTTCCTCCTTCACAATAATATTTACCATTTAAGGCACTTCTTTGCAGTATGAGATATTGCTTAAATTAGGGTCACAAGTAACATAATACAGGTGCAGCTAATGTCTTAGCTGTCCTGTAACTAGTGACAAAGGTCAAATTTCATTGTGCTTTGATGTTCTCTATTATGCTAGGAAAAAAAAAAATCTTTACTTTTCCTCCAATAAAAAGCCATATTGAATTAAGAAGTTAGTTGCAATATCAAGTAGGTAGGTGCTACTGAAATTCCTTTCTTACCTGTGGGATCCCACGTTAAATTGTGTGCTATTGCTTCTAGTAGGATTTGAGCATTCTTCTGCCACTGATAATGTAGCCTCTGAAAGTAAGTTTTCACAATCATTAGCATGAAAATTCTTACTGATCTTTCCCCTTCCTTTTCTACAACATTAGAAACATTACTTCTTCACTGTGCTCTCCAATTTTCACTAGGGATACATTTAAAACAAATTACTACTTATCTAATAAAAATGAATTTTTTTTTTTTTTTCAACAGAATATTACTTTGGTAACATGAGAAAAGATTTCTGATTTATTCTGAAAAGCTAACTTGAAAAAAATTCAGCACATAAAATCATCAGAATCTGAATTTAATTGAAGTCTGATTTTAATTTAGAAAAAAAAAAAAGGAAAAAGAAATACATTAAATGCACCTAGTATTTGATATCAGTTGTAGGGCTGGACAGAAGGATTTAGATAAGGTCACGATGGCATGCATGATACTCCCCTAGCCCCTTATTTTTAGTCAAAGCAGACAAGCAAAAAATAAAGCAGCATGGTCAAGTACGTTCAGATTTTGCACCACATTACTTCTACTACGGAAATTTTTATCTGGTCTGCCTTCATAGTAATTTATAGAGTTTTCTTACTTTGAACTATACAAGAATCAAAATCCTTTACTAAAAATAAAGAGTTGATTTTCTTTTCTGAATTTGCAAAGACAGACAAAATTTAAGTAACCAATACAACAACAAAATACAACTACTAAACCTTTGAGATATGTTTGGAAAAACGGTAAGCAGTACCTGCAGATAAAGATCTAAAAACCAATATATTCTTGCAGCAGGCTTTGCTTGTTTTATGATTTTTAATTTGAATTTTTTCTAATACATAGAAGACAATCTTCTATCAACCTAAACATGCTGGAAATTGTACTGAAATTACCTGCAAGAATGAATTAACTGAATATTTCTTGAACCATAAATACTACTGATATTTGGAATCAAACCGTGGGTGGAAACATACTTCATCACTAACTCACAGTAACTGCCAAATTTCAAGGTAAGTCTTTTTTCAAGGTAAGATTTTCTAATGGTAGTGCAAAACACATTCAGGACAGAATTGTGAACTCCAGGGATCAAAGAGCATGCCAAATTTTTGGAGTGTTCATGTGAGAATGCTATTATATATCACTGCTTTCCAGTAGCATAAAATGTTATAAACGTTCAATGTCGTATCATTAACAAATATATACGATATTTTACGTGGACACAATAAACGCTGCAAGCGAACTGGTCTGTATACAAAATTACTCTGCAAAGGTGAACCACTATACCCCTTCCAGGCAGCAGGAAGTTACTCCTCAAACAACTGTTCCTGCAAGTCCTCAATTTGCCAATTTGACTTCAGACACTAATACTTTAATTAGGTATTTTGGCAATAGTTTCCTTTTAAGGACAGTGGTTAAACACTCTGTCCTGAATCATATCATAAAACACAATCCAAGATTGAGGGCCAATCACTAACCGACTTTCCTCAAAACTAAGCTATACTATCAGGACACTGATGTTCTTATGCTTTACCACAGAATACACTTTGAAATATAAGCACTGTCAGAAGTTTTTGAAGTTAGAATCATAGATTTGAGCAAGAAGGTACAGGCTCATAAATCACAGTTAAATAAGAGTCTTAAAACATATCAAGACATAAAGGGTATTTTTCTTTCAAAAAGAAATTCATATAGTGATAGCTAGACTCTTGGGAAAACTAGCGGTTCACATGTGTTCTCAGCTTCTGGCATTTTTCAGAATTAACAAGAAAAATTAGTGATATGAATCATCATAATATGATGATTGCAGATTCAGAAACCCGCATGCCAAGTAGCATATGCCTCTGCCCTCTTCCTACCATTTTCACTCCCCCATGGCCACCTTCTCTCTCAATTATTTTTTAGCATTAAAGGAAACATCTTAAAATTAAAGCAAAACAGAGAAATGAGACAAATTCTACATGAGGGTAAACGAAATTAATGCTGAATTACTTACAGTATGATGACTGCTCTTCTGATTCAAAAGGCTAACTGGCTCAAAGATACAAATCACATTTCCATAAGAAGCTGCAATCTAAAAAGAGTTAGACGTATGTAAACATGCACAGAAAGGAAGCTGTAAAAACAAATGACTAATACGTGGATTATCAAGTCTACTCCTTGAAGATTAATTTGAAGCTCATTTCCCTACTCCTTTCTGAAATCAGAAGAAAACCACACCTATCAAAATCTTGAAGCAAATACTGACGATGATGGAACAATGTAATTTTTGTTCACACATTTGCCTTAACTCCTGAGAGTCTAGGTGGACATGCACATTTCTGTTAGCTCTAATATCACTACTTTTCCCAGGCATAATTCAGGTAAATGGTTGAAGTAGTAGGCCAAGTTTATATGATAAGAAATGGAACCAACAGCAGTTCGGAGTGGTTTTGCAGACTTTCAGAAAGATCAAGAAGTCCAAATATCCTAAGCAGAGAACTGCACAAATGAAAGAAACTAAATGCTAACACAAAATAAAAACTTTAAAAAGTTGCAGTAAGGTAACAGCTTTCTTGGGTATTTCAAAGTCTTCCTTTATCACTGGCACCAGCCACAACAAACCTGTGTTGACATAGGATTAAGGGCCCTTTATCCCAAGACAACTGAATAAAAGGAAGTTTAAAAGATTTTGTAAGCAGAGCTAAAAAGAGACAGATATTTGCTGAGAGCCTCACAGTGCCAGCCACCGCATTGCAGTGTTTAAAACTACTCTGAAATATATAGATTTACAAAATGAGTTTGAATGGATCATATTGATAAAGGACATCCTGCATTTTCAAGTGATGTTCTATGTCAAAAGAAGCAAGGTGATTACACCATTTCTAGTACTGATACTCTGTAATAGTCAATATTCACTCTCGTGAAAGCCTGTCTTAGGTTTTCTTTTCCTTTAAAAGAATTGAAGAAAGTCAGAGCCATTTTTATAACACATTTTGATATCAGTAATCAAAGCTCAAATAGCTTTAAAAAAGTTATCAGTCTGTCACACCTAAATTGTTAATATTATTTCAACTGTAAATCCAGAGTTTCAAATACACAGTCTTCTGCATTAAAAGAGCAAATTAATAAACTTGTACCAAGCTAACAACCTAAGCAGCAACCTGACTGCTGTTTTTGTCATACTTGATAAACGCCTAGAGAAACATTTTCTTTACATCTCAAACTAATATTTATCTTTTCTCATCGTCTTTAAGTATGTCACTTACTCTTTTTTTATTCTAATAATTACCTTCCATGTCTCAACAGGAAGTCTGAATAAACTCAGAGTAATTAGAGATAAAGAAAAATGAAATATCTAAGTGTTGGCACTTGTTCTTTCAGTGTTACATTCAGTGTTACATGAATTTAAGACAAATTAATGTTCATATCCCAAAATACTCAGCAAGTTTCATCCACAGCAACTGCTACCCCCTGAAAATCTACAAACTTCCATAATAATATAACCACTTAGACGAGTCCTCACTGAGCAGCATGCCACAAAAATGAATAATGCAAGTTTGCATTCCCAGATTAGCAATGTAAATTCCCCAGACAGCTACCAGATGCCTCTTGTGTACTTAAATCCTGCTATTAAAAACAAGATTTGTGGAGAAGCCTTACTGAGTTTTAGGAGAGATCAGCAGCACTCCTGGAGGTGGTACTTGGAGGTCATTTAAGAATAAATCATCAGCTTTTGCAGCAAAACTTAGGCATCTTCCAACACTTAGTTCAAAATAGAATATAACGAGCAACAGGAGGCTTGAGAGCATACGAGTATTATAAAGCCTTAGAATAATCCAATCATTTATTTTTGAACATATCTCCCCCCCTACACACTATTTCTCCTTGTTTCATAGAAGGCCACTACATTTTTCTCAATTTTCAGAAGGTCTGTACTCTTACTGAGTTACATTACCACTACCAAAAAACAGAAAAGGAAAAATAAAGCACAGCAACTACTCCTTTGAAAAGAACCCACAGCCTTCCTACTACATTAAAAATAAACAAACCCACTACATAGTTAAAACTCACACAATTATGAACTCTGGAGTCAAAACTGAAGTTGCATATTAAAATAATTCATAGTTTTACTGATTAGAAAATTGATTTTGTAAGGAGAAACAGTAAGTTCCCTTGATATGGATTATTTTTAAATAGATGTCTTATTAGTAAACTAAGTGTAGCATTTTTAAATCCTCTATTTTTCTTCAAAAATAGGAAAATATGGCACATTCCATAAATAAAATGTCTGATATATACTGCAACACTACCACCACCATCTGCGATGGTTGAAGACTTCAGATTAATTTTTCAAGTGACCAAAATAAATTCATGCTAGGACCACCCTTTTGAACCATGCTAGATATTTGCACAAGCCACACAGAGAACAACTACAGTTCTGTTACGTTAAAAATGCTGGCCTTAATTCTTATGCTAATTAGATGTGGTATGAAGAGACTTGTGGCTTAAGGTAAGGGAGACCATCCACTTCTAGATAAAGCAATAATTGCCTAGTTGCCTAAAACCAGAGGCCAGAGACAAATTCACCTATGATCACATAATCCTATTTTCTCGTCACTAGTTCTTATACATCCATATGCAAGAAATACAGATCACATCTCTTGAGCTGGCCTAAAAATTCTCAGCCATTTTTCACATCTCACTCTTTTTAAGACTGACTTAAACTTATCCTCAAATCATACTTGAGGGAGAAAGAGGGTGCTATGTTTCCCCCACCTTTAAAGCCCAGAGAGGGATTAGTCGAGCACAAACTTTTAAGCTGGTGCTAGTTCAGAGGTATCAGAAGGCATTAGCTTCCATTAGTTCTACATATGTTCTGCTCCAGAAAGTAGAACATAAACCTGAACTTATTTTTTCGATAGCCAGTTAATAACCCTTTTACAGACTAATTACCATGCAAAGGGAGAAATGATGGAGGTTCTCCAAACAGAGTAAAGGTCAGCTACTTAGGGGTAAGTGATACAATGAGATGCA
>VZSV01000104.1:858097-875227 GCA_013398735.1 Nothocercus julius
GCGCGCGCTGCTGACGTCAGCCGTGCCTCCGTCACCGAGTGGGAGACAGGAGCTGTGCCAAGCGAGGTGCCCATCTGCGCGTGCGCGTCTGAGGGCGGGGCGACGGGCGGGCCCGCGACTGATGTGGCCGTTGGGATCGTCCGTTAGGGTGGCGAGGGTCGAGCGAGAACAGGAGCGAGCCCGTGGAGGCGCGTTTCGGGGTGGCTGGTTAAGGCAAACCTGCTGTCCCTGAGGGAGAGGGCCCCGTCCCAAGGGCTGCAGCGTCTCCAAGAGGAAATGTGCATGTCCTTCCCTGCACAGCTGGGCATGGTGTTTTCCATGTTTTCCAGACTGCACAGCAGCCTGACCTGCAGCCTGCTTGGGCCTCTTGCCAAACCTTCCCGGCTCAGCGCCTGTGGATGTCCTGCCATGCTGCTGGGGCCTGTGGGGATTTTTGTTTTTCAGGAGACATTCAAGAAACTCAGTTTTTAAAAGGACTGTATGAGTCTGGTATAGGGTAACAGCCAAGAAGTGCAAAAAATCAAAACTTCTCCGTTAAAAAAGAGCAAAATATATTAGGGGTTTTGTTTGTTTGTTTGTTTGTTTGTTTGTCTTACCAAATGTTACCTTCATAGTCAATGTTGTCATTAGTAACCTAGCGGCCCTATCTTTCCAAATCTTCCTGTTGAGCTGAAAACAGGATTCAGATTTTTTTTCAGCCGGCTTCTCCAAGTGGCAACATCAAGTCATATCTTCAAGGTATGCTATGATTTATGCAGTCTTGATTTCTGACAGCAAAGAAGTCTTTCCGTAGTTAGCGTTAGTAATTTTCCAGTGTGTCTGTGAAATGCAAATGAATGTAAAAAAACCTAAAAACTCCTAAATTACTCATGGTCACTAGGACATACTGTGGATAATAGTTGATGAATAAATGAATTTAATTTCCATTTTAAGAGAGCTGTGCTTTTGGCCTGGTGGCAAGGCTGTAGATTTGTCTGCCCCATAAGGGGGAGAAAAGGAGGTGGACTCTGAGTGAATGAAGTCTGCTGCTCCACGGCCCTGAGCTTTACCAAGATGCGTATAGCCCCACATACCAGCTCATCCACAGGCTGAGGGCAACAACTACAGCCTTCCTGCAGGGCACCGCAAAGGGAAGCGGTCTGGCTGGGGGATGGCAGGATACTTGGGACTTCAGAAGTTCAGAATAAATTCTCATGGGAGGCCAGATAAGATACAGACAACCAGGTTTTTCAGCGTCTTTGTCACCTTAGGGAAAAAAAAAATGGAAGCCTTCTGGGATCAGCATTGGTTAAGAGACAGAGAAGTGAGAAACTGGATTAGTGGAAGTTTGTAACCTGTTAGGGCCAATGTGATGGGATAATGTCATGTCTGACCCTGAGCTAGGAGGCTGACGGGCATTACGACATTACTAGTGGTTGGGTTTTTTTTTTGTTTTTTCTTCATAAATAACAGCTTCTTTTCTTATATTTACATCAGCCAAGTAAGGAATATTAGAGCATCTTTCTGCCCACCAGCTATTCCAGGAAGTATTTATTGTGCACTAAAGAGGTGCCGTTTTTTTCTGGGTCTTGGTAAGAAATAATGAGTTTTTGAATCTTTATGTATCATATAATATATAATATCAAATATTATATATTGTATCATACAATATCATAAAATATCATATATAGAGACAGAATACTCAAACATAGGAGTGGAATAAAAGTCTAGCAATTACATTTTGCTTTGATTCTGGGAACCCTGAGTTGATACAGCAAAGGACAGACCTCTCAATCAGGACATGGTACACTGCAGATCCTACCCTGGAGAAGTTCCCAAGTGCTTTGGTCTGTAGAGCCAGGATTTCCTTAGACAAAACCAATTCTATTCAACATTCCTGCTATCACGGAGAAGATATCTACATGAGAACACGCTGCTTCATTTTATTTGGTAAAGACACAAGTGATGTAATTGCCAGTACCAAGTGAGAAGTGCATACAGGCTCCTCTGTTAGTATTAGCCAGTTTAACTTAGCAAAATATGTCTTGAAGCCAAGTGATGCACACAGCACAGGCAGCCTCAGGTCAGCTCCTTAGGTAGATCACAAGTCCTCAATGTAGAGGAGTCTTCTGGGTAGGATCTCTATGGTATACAATCAGAACCATTTCTTAATGTGTATATTGCTTTGTATACCAGATCCTGCAACATTTCACAGAATCACAGAATGGTTGAGGTTGTAAGGGATCTCTATCCTCTGGCCTGCACCAGAAGGAGTGTTGCCAGCAGGTCGAGGGAGGGGATCCTGCCCCTCTCCTCAGCTCTGGGGAGGCCCCACCTGGAGTACCGGGTGCAGTTCTGGGCTCCCCAGGACAAGAGGGACGTGGAGCTTCTGGAGAGGGTCCACCATAGAGGAACAAAACTGATTAAAGGACTCAAACATCTATCTTATGAGGAAAGACTAAGCGAGTGGGGCCTGTTTAGCCTACAGAAGAGAAGACTGAGAGGAGATCTGATCAATATGTACAAGTACCTGAGGGGAGGATATAAAAAGGATGGGTCCAAACTCTTCTCCCTGGTGGCCAGTGACAGGACAAGGGGTAATGGGTGCAAGTTGAAACACAGGCAGTTCCATCTCCATGTGAGGAAGAACTTCTTTCCCGTGAGGGTGCCAGAGCCCTGGCACAGGCTGCCCAGAGAGGCTGTGGAGGCTCCTGCTCTGGAGATCTTCAAACCTGCCTGGCTGCCACCCTGTGCCCCGTGCTCTGGGTGTCCCTGCTGGAGCAGGGGGTCGGACTAGATGATCTCTAGAGGTCCCTTCCAACCTCAGCATTCTGTGATTCTGTGATTCTGTTCGGTACCTCTTCCCACCTCTCTTGTGACATCTCTGAATTCAGCTGCGGGTATTATATTTATTTTACACTTTATTATAATAACAAAGTGAATGCATTGTTGGAGACTCATTGTTGGAAAAAATTTTCAGCTCTGGCCAGGCCATTTTGTGACTACAAGCATTAAGAGAATGCTTCAACTATTTAAATACAATTAAAAATGCGTGTCTGCTTTGAGTCCTTAACAAAAGCACACAGACTGGTTTTACTCAGACTTTCAAAACTTGATAGTTGTTGGGAGGGAAATATATTTCAAAAAGTTCATGATCATCATGAAATTATTTTAGAATTTTAGTTTTCCTGTGTGCTTCTTCATGCTTGTCATTTTCCTCTTTGGAGCTTTTCTAAAACTCACTTTATTTCTCCTTCCTCTCAGAAATTTCTTAAAAAAGAAAAATTGAAATGGCAGTAAATTTGTATTCGGGGTTACAAAATACCATAAGCTTCTTTTCATTGTTTTGCCCGTCTCCTAACATCAGTACATATTCTGTTCTCTCCTAGGAGCTCTCAGGAGCTGCAATTCTTTTCAGCAAAAAAGCTGTCAATTCCTGTTAATTACTACTGAACATGCTCACCGCGGTTCTCACCTTTTCTTTTTAAAGGCACAGTATTCTCTCTGTGTCAGAACAGCAGAAGAAAGACTTATCACTTCCTAATATTCCCAACATCAGTGGCTGTGGCTGTTCCTAATGGCTGTCAGTTACAGTGTTTTTCTATGTATAGAACGACTCGGAAGTAAATGATACTGCTTTTTGGATTATTAACCAAAATATTAATATTTCAGTAACAATCAGTCCTTTGGATACTCCAAAAAGCATCAGGAAGTGATGCTCTTTTTGCCCAAGTACATCTTTCTAGTAATTCACTAATAATGTCTCAGAAAAGTCCAAATGGAAATTTTAAATCATAGCTCAAACATGTCTTTTCTGAAATCAAAATTGCACCTCTACAGTGCAAGTCCTTGATTAATGATATTCCTCAGGATAGTAAAATATGAAAATAACATTTATTTGTAAATTGTTTTACTTGCACATATCGGTGCCATATTTTGTGTTCTTTCTCTACAATAAATAACCATGAGTCATTCATTAACAGCACTAAAATCACTTATGTCAATGGTACACAGGCAGCTTTAAAAGAACCTGGCATTGTAATTGGTATGCTTAGATCTTGTCAACAGTACTAGTAAATGTTTTTTTTTTTTCCCCCAATATCTTAATAATCATCTATAGAATGGTAGCATTCTTTGTTTTTTTTTTTTTCTCTGAAATAATTTACCATATGCAATTCATTATATTATTACTTACTGTAATAATGTAAGATACTAAACTGTAAACTCTAGCCAGGTACAAATGTTTCAGCTCATATACACTTTGACTTCATCTGCCTTTGCTATGCTTGATTCCTTTGCAGGGTTTCTCTGGGTTGTGAATGCCTGAGGCAAAGTTCTGACCTTGGTGAGGTCAAAAGCAAGAGCCTTATTGATCTGCCTGAGATCTGGAATTAACCCCCCGCTCTCACAGTGGGAATGACTTGAAGGAGCCCTTCATTCTGTTCTTGAGCTTTTGTGACTTTTAACATTGTAGAAAGAATCAAAGCACAGCATGGCATCTTATGAAATAAAACATTCATGAATATCTAAACATTGACATTTAGTAGTATAGTTCTAAACAGTCTGCATGGTGAAACATTTCTTTGAGAAAAGCTTATTTTGTTATTTAGACTGTGTTTTGTATCTGTAGCCTACAGGCTATTGTGATATTTGCTTCTGTTTTTCATGTTGTTTTCTCTTGGTGGAAGACATTTTGTAACAGTTCATCTCTTAGTATTTGTAATGCAGTACCTTCTCTTTTACATTAGTTATATAATGGGAGGAGATAAGTGCCGCCTGGTGTTGTTTTTTAAAAGATACTGGAGATTATGTTTTGATTTATTCAGTGCATCTTTTATTTGACTTTTGATGATGCTTCCATTCTACAAGCTTAGACTATCTTCAAGAGTTGTTTCCAAGGTATAAGCCAACCTTTATTAAATTCTTCAGGCTTGCAAATTAAAAAGTTAATGATTAACAAGCGCGTAACATTTGCTTTCACACTGCGAGTTTTACATTCATTTCATAGACTGAGATTCAAGTTACTTCTGAAGAAAATCACTTGCATAAGAGCTGCTAGATAATACATTAACTGTTATTTTCCTGTATGCTTATAAAATACTCTCTGACCACTACTAATTTAGAAAATGAAAATTAGAGTGTTTTTTTCCGTGTTCATTACTGCTCTCTGTATCATGGAGCTCAGTACATGCTTGCTCGTTCATCAGGATCCAAGGGACTTGGTGAAAGCTTTGGACTGGGTTTGCGCTTTCCTCTGATCACTGTCACAGGCTGAGGAGCCTGTGGGCACCACATGAGCTCCAGCGTCCACATGGGTCTGATGTTGGGCCAGGAGTCCTCAGGGAGGCTTCCCGGCTCTTCCCCTAGCTCCTTCCCACAGGCAGCTTCAAGGACACGGGGCTGTGCTGCAGCAGAGCTATTAAGAGTGAGGTGAGCTGCTTGTGCAGGGAGCAGCCCTACAACACCTTTGCCTAAGGAGTGATCTTGAACCACCCATGCTGGTGTGTCAAGTTGTAGCTAGTAGTCAGAGTGATCCCACATGGTACGTGGAGCCTGAGCTCTTTGCAAATGGTCAGCAGAGTTATTTTCCAAATGGATCAGTCAATTCCCAAATTTTGTCCAGCAGTACATCAGCATTGCACACATACACACAGGTTACGTTTTATGTTGTGCTGCAAGAATCCATATGCTGCCATGACCGAACAAGGTTTTCTCTGCTCAGAGGTAGATACTTCTGGTAGCTGGTCCATTCTTTTTGTAGAGCTGGGAGACTCCATCTGGCCTTCACGTTTGCCTCCTGGCACTGAACTCTGATTAGACTGCTCACGCAGCGTGTTATTGGAAATTTATGTGAAAGGCCATTAAAATATTTGTTATACAGTACCTTTTACCAGATTTTTTTGTGTTTGTTTTTTTTTTTTTTTTCATGTAGACCTTGAGTTATACAAGAAGATATTCTTTTTCTGAGAAATATTTTAGTTTTCAGGCTGAATCTCAAAATACAAAATATGTTAGCTTCTTAGGTTATCGTGAAAGGTAAATGTTAAATGATGTGTAAATATATGGCACATTTGCCCACATTGGCAAAATGAAGACTACTTACTCTACATGTTTATTCTAAAGACTTGTTATTTTCGTCTCCTCGTTATTTTGAAGCCTTTTAAAGCATATTAAAAATGGTGACACTCCTTATGTTTGTCCCCGACAAACTTCTTTGAGGCATTAATGCATTTGCTTTTCTTTTCCTTCTGTATGAATAGCAAGTATTTGGATGTATTGGATGTTTCCCTTTGGAAAATCAGAAGCAATGTTATTTTTTCCAACTTTTATCTCTTTAAGGAGCTTTACAGTTAGGTTTTAATCTCTTGGGAGGGAGGTGTGAGCTTATGACAGAAAAATGATTATTTCTCATTACCTATACAAAGATTTATGAGACAGGCAGTTGAGTATTGGGAAAGAGAAATAAAAAAATACATTAATTTTTTATTTCTTTAATGTTATAGTGTAACTCACATTTAAACTATTTCCCCCTTTAAAAAAAAAAAAAGCACACTTCATGAGACTTTACGAGGTAGTCTTACTTTTGCCCTCTTTTTGCCATTTTTAGTGATCTCCAGTGAAAGTTGGGAGTTTAATTATTTTTCTACTTGCTGCAATTCAATAGTGGAGCCATGTTCTTCTATTTAAGTACTCATGAACACATACAGACACTCCAGTCAGGCACACTTAATGTGGCTGTTATCTTCTTTCTCTTCTGCTTCTTACCCTCTAAAAAGGAGAAGACAAAGCAAGAGCAGTCATATCAATGCTGATTTTTTTATTACAGATTACTTCCACTATTTGATGGCATGCAAACCCTACATATTCCCAGCTTTCTGCGTACATAAAAAGAGATCAGAGCAAGAAGAGAATAAAATTTCAGCCTGTTGAAAGATGCACTGTTGGTTGTTGTATGCTGAGTAGAAAATAATATTGTAATTAATGATTTTCTGTGAACTAACCACACTTGTAAGACTTGGAGAAAGCTATTAAAGTTGCAGAGCTTCTGATCACTTGTTTGCCTGAGTGTAATCTATGTTTCTTTACCTAGCAAATATCATCTGTGTTTCTTTGGCTGCATAAAATGTTTATGTTCTTCTAGGAGAAGATAGTAGTAATACCTCCTCCATTTTATATATTATAAAATTGTAAGATTTTTTGTTTAACACAATTGCTTTCAGGATCTAAAATTAACTCATGTATACTTTAAGGCGTTTTAAAAGCTGGTAGGTTGCCCCTCAGTATGAGACTTCACCTGTTGCGCAGCTGAAGAAGTAAAGTCTTCAACTAGATTAAAGTAAAAGGGTGCCAAGCTTCCATGTTGCAATGTTGCTGTGCCTATAAATCGTCACTGTTGTAGGAAGAATGTGACTTTCCTGAAACAGCATTTAAACTGTTTTGATGTAAACTGTTTAATTTTCCCAAGAGCGATAGTGCTTTCTCGTGACTCCCCACCACATACTGCACTCTCCACCTCAATAGACTGATTTTATTTCCTGCTGAGTCGTTATTTACCACTTTGCTACTGCCTGCAATAGTTTTAATTCCTGTTCAAGCAACTGAACCAGAAGCTTTTTAAAGCATTTAGACCTAATCCTGTCATATTCAATTCAATTTTTTATTACATGAATTTTAATGTATCATTATGTAGGTGCAACAGGAAATATTTTTCCTATATGAAACATGTGATTGTACAGAATATAGTTGTCAGGGACAACTTCACAATTCCTACTGCTCTCTGAGTCCACATTATCAGGTAAGATTGCAGAAGTCTGTTTAAAGGTAAGGCACTGAGAGTGAGACAGAGAATTGTCTAGGTATTCTGTAAAGAAAAGGGTCCTGATGTTGCAGGTAAGTGCCCATGGCTGGCGGTTTGGAGGAGGAAACAGCCGCAGTGCTGAAAGGGAAGAATCCTGTTTCCAGCACTGGGGCAGGGCTGAGAGGCACAAGGAGCTGTCCTGTGGGGCAGAATATGGGAGGATGATGGAAGTGCAGGTTTTGCTGTTTTATGTAGATGCTGTGTCACAAGAGGTTGGCAATGTTTTATTTATCTTCCTAGGGCTTGGTTAATGCTATTATTTGTATTGCAGTGTTTCCTGGACAATCCAATCAGGAAATACGGAAATACTGTGCAAGGCAGGGTATGGATAAAGCTTGGAAAAGCAAGGTCTTGTTTTACTGACCCCACAGAGCCAAGTAACAGGATATTTTTAGCATATGCACGAGCAGAATGGGGCCAGAGTTTAGCAGAAACATACACCTGAGAAAGAACCAAATATAAGGGAAAGTAACAGAGAAAATGAAATAATAATCTTCAAGAAATTGGCCTTCTATTCTTCTTTTTCATATATCAAATCACTTGGCATATACAGGCTCATACCTCCAGTAAGGCTGTTGCAGTCTCATCTTCTACAGTAGATGTATTTTTCCATGAGCAATTTACTCTGTCAGGTTTTCAGGCAATGATTTAAAAACACAAAATGAGCTTGAACAATGAAGGCATTAAAATGTCAGTAGGGCTACAGTGCAAGTATAAAAAGCTCTCCAAAGCTTTATTCACAAAATGCAGTTGAATCCCATGTAAAAACATTGTAACTGGTTGGGTAGAATACAAGCTATGGTGTAGAGATGCCATTAACTGCGTTTTGCAAGAACTTATAATTTTTGTACTGCTATTCCAGTATCTTATCTTGTATGCTAAGTGCTGAGCTTCCCCTGCAAAGGCCACTGTGATTCAGATCCCGGAGTGTAATGCTTTAGAAATACAGTGTCTCTGAGGAATTCTTTGAACTCACTCCTAACTAAACTAGCTTTTTTTTTTTTTTCTTTTTTATTCCAGAGGGACTTTGCAAAAAAAACTGGTAGCGAAGCCACAAGTCAAAGGACAAGCATGATACATATTCTATGTTGTTTTTTACAGAGTATTTTCCTCTTATCTAAAAATAAGAAGACCTGCTCTACCTCCAAAAGGAGAGAGAAAAATTGATAGTAATCCCATATAATCTATTATTAGGTTCTGTGTTTAAACATGTCAGTCCAATGAGGACAAGAACTAAAAAAAAACAGTTCTCAAAAGGCTAAGAAGTTCAGTCTTTGAAATTCTTTCTTGCTGTTGACTTACTTGTCATATTAAATAGTCAGTCCTATGTATTTAGGAGTCTGTCTATGTGTATGTGTGCACTGGGGTGGATACATGTGTTTTTGTATGCAAGACAATGAATCATTCTTAATGCATGCTACTTGTTTTTCAGAATGTGTAACAATCAGCAATGACTTAAATTACTAAATTACTTAAATATGACAAGATATTACATAAAATATGACAAGATGAGAATCTTTAATGATTTCATTGCCAGATGATTAAACCAAAAGCTCCTTATGTCCAGGCTTACAAAATTTTTTAGAATCCTAGAAACTCATAGCTTTCCTGCTACGTAAGCAGTACTGTCTAGCATAATGTTGATTTTTTCTTTTTTTTTTTTTAGTTAAAGGGACTACAGTACCTAGATTAACACAGTATAACTATTTGACAAATAAATACTTCATTACATTAATATGCTATGTAATAAGCAACAACAACAAAAATGAGACTATATCAAAAGCAAAGGATCACCAATTCTGTTTTGGTTATAGCCAGATAAAATTACTGTGACAACTGCAATTTTCTATAGAATGGTTGATGCACATGTATTTAAGAATAACTGACCTCAGGAAAATACCAATGAAGTATTATATATTGGTTTTGATATTGCATCATTTTACAGCTGTCATCTTCAAGAAGTTAAAAACTGTAAGCAAAAGAGGACTACAGAATGTCTTCGGAGACAGAGCTGGTAGTGTTTTTCAAGGCAGGCACTTACTTTATTAAAGGAGTCATTTATTTCTGGAATATTAATTTATGTGTTGAGATTTCATATTCTGTAACTCATATTAATTCTAAACTGTTTTTAGTTAGGACGGCTTTGAACTTATGGAGTTCCAATTCATATACTATCACTTAGTTATGTTTATACGGATACAATGCATTAAAAATGCATTTTAGGTTTAGGAAGTAGTAATGTAATAATATATCAAATAAAAAGGTGGAAGAAATTTAAAGATTCTGATAAGAAAGACAAATAAACAGACTTGCTGCATAATTTTATATTCTCCACTGGTCAGATGACAAAGTAAAATGGAAAACAAAGCACAATGTGAATCATATTCTAAACGTCTCAGCTCTTGACTTCATTAGTTTTGAAGAATTCTAACGAGAAAAGCATGTATAAGTAATTTTATACCCTCCTAAAGCAAGTGATCTAAACTTCAGTTAAGCGTGGATTTTGCTTACTGATCAGAAGAAGGAACTAGACAGTCTAGGGAAGTTTCTAAACTCTGCCACACTTTCAAAGGACTAAATAAGAGTGTAATTTTTTGCTTTTATGTAAAGCAGATATATGATACCTGACATGGAATGTGAAGTTGATAGATAACAATGCATATAAATATCATTGAAAGGTGGCACAAGGTGGTGTGACCATGAACAAATTATCTTTAAAGATGCTATTTGCACCTTTTCTATTAAAAGCGTGTATGAATTATAGGCAATAGCCTGATCAGAAGACTGTCACAAGTCACAGCAAACAGAAAAAAGGAACTAAGTAGAGAGGGAAGGCTTCGCTTTGACTAGCACTACTAAGTGAAATATGTATGTTCTTGGCCAAGGATGGCTGAGAAAATAAATTTACTCAGAGGTGCCATTATTGAGGTGTAAGTTCATTTAAAAACGCTTTAGGATTTTGCCGACAGCCACCACTGTCACAGCAACAGCAGCAGCATAAAACTTTCTGTGTCTATTCAGATTTATCCAGCTGTCGGTTCCTAAATTGAACCTCCTTACAAATGTGCTTGCAGTCATGAGGCAAATCAAAAGGTGGTGATCAAAAGGTGACGTTGATATTGATAAAACCTATATTATTTTACAATTAGCTACTCTTCACAGAAACTGCCTAAACTTCCCCACCTCTATATGAAGCTGTTTATTCAGTTTATTCACATGGGGAACACCTGAAGATGATATAAACTCATGTTCCCACTGATTTACTTCACATCAACTAGAATTTTGTTACATTCAAGTAGAGAAGCTGTGTGCAACTAAAGATCGTCTGAAAATAACCCTTGTACAAAGATAATCCTACCTGTGAATTTTCCACTAGCATTCATTTCAGCATGGACTTTTTATGGAAAAACTATTTTATTAAATTTAAACCTGAGAAGGGCATGCAAAATTGACATTTTGCTCTATTTCATTTTCTCTATTTTAGAAGTTTAGGTGGCAGCACCATTATAAAGACCTTTTCTGTGCATGGTCACACACATTCACGTGACAACAGCATCAGCATCAGAAGCATCTCAAACTGGAAAACACTGAAGTGCACAGATTTCCATAGTGCTATGCAGCCACAAACAGCATTTATCTGAAATCATTTTGTTGTTTGGCCATTAAGTGGGTTTTCTTGCAGATGCTCAGTGCTGTCACTTTTTTTTTATTTTTTGCCATGTTAATGTCACTTTAACTGACCTTGATTGCAGAGGAAATTTATTCCTTCCGGCCTATTTCCTACTCTACACTGAAATGCATGTTGATTTTTTTACGGATCTCAGTGGAAAATTATTGAGCCATCTTTTCTTATCATCTTACAGCAGTTCTCTTTACAGTATGAGCCCCAGAGAGTTGCACTTTGTGACTTTGTGCTCCTCTATGCTACAGATCATAGTTGTAAGGGGAATTGTAGGGTTTGATTATTTATAGGTCTCTTCCGTAATGTATTTCCAAATCCTCAAATAAAAGTCTGTAGATATGCCTACGATCAATGCTGTGAAGAAAGCAACATCTTTCTATGCTTCTTTACTCACTTGGATTTCATTTTTTTTTTTCATGAAACTTTCAGTGTTTACGTTCTGAGAAGGGGAACACCAGGATGTTTCAGGCTTCTTAAAGAAGCAGGCTGGTAGCTGGGCCCTCAGTTCAAGTCATGGCTCATGAGAGGATTTGCAACAGATGGGATGATGTATGTGCATAATGTGCCGCTGACACACTGCCACATTTCCAGGCGGCTCCGACGCTGTGCGGAGAGGGTGAGGGCTGGTCCAGCCTGGAGCAGTGACGGCTCCGGGGGGCCCCTTGCAGCAGCCAGATTCGGGGCTGACTCTCCGGCAGGTTGGGCCAGAGACCTCCTTGGTCCGAGCCCACCACAGTTATCCCTGGGACCTGGGATCCTGTGAGCCTCGTCTTGCTCACTCCTAACAACACTGAGCCTATCCTTGGCATTAACAGAAAATGATCCAGCCTTACAATTTCATCCTAATGAAACACGCATTTAGCAATATTAATTGTCTTAAAAGTGCTCAGGAATCCTTTCAAGGACTTGTCTAATTAAATGGATTTCCTCAGATGCCCTTTTCTTCCCACTACTTCCTGCAGCTGCTGACATCTTTTTCCCACAGAAGAGTTGGTACAAGGATTTGTTTCTATATATGTCCCTTTATGTTTCCTTTTGTTGCCACATGCTCCATCTTTATACTCCTCACTGAAAATACAGAAAAGAGGAAAAGGTAGCTCATTCCTAAAAGATTATCTTTCAAAATCTCGCATTTCACAGGAACAGGAGCAATATCCTCAGTGGCGAGAGCTGTCTGAGCCCACAACATGCTGCTGCATACGCAAATACCATCCTGAGGCTTTAGAATCCTGCAATCTCAGTTATTTTGTTACTCTTTGCATCATTACATATATATATACATGTTTTTAGTTCATCAAGGTAGATGATACTTACACAGACTCACAGAATGGTTAAGGTTGGAAGGGACCTCTAGGGGTCATCTAGTCCAGCCCCCCTGCTCCAGCAGGGACACCCAGAGCACGGGGCACAGGGCGGCAGCCAGGCGGGTTTGAAGATCTCCAGAGCAGGAGCCTGCACAGCCTCTCTGGGCAGCCTGTGCCAGGGCTCTGGCACCCGCACAGTATTTTTAGTTTTAACTTACAAATGCACAGGGAAAAAATGTTCATTCTTGCTGTCTTGCTTAAACAAGGACTTCTGGTTACTATTCCATATTAAAATTTTTATATATTCTTCTCAAATTCAGCAGAGCTAACCTGGGATTCTTTGTAAAAAAGCTAAACTTTCAGAGATCTATTTATTCTTTTACTCCACTTTCCAGTAAATAGTTCAGCAGGTGATATCTTATACTGAATGTGTCTTATTTAACTCTGAAAGCCTCCACTATTTGCTTAAAATCCCAACATCTTACCATAAACTGTTAATAGACTTCTCAATGCTAAAACTTTAAGTTTATTGTGATATGATTTGTTTTTTAGATTCTCCAAGAATATAATTTCAGCAAAATAACACAACATTACAATATCATCTTTTTCAGGATGTATCTATCTTAGTGTTTGGCTTCTCTGTTTCCAGAAGTAGTTGTTAGCCAAGTTAAAATTTTTGGACAAGTTTCATACCTTTTTATGTTTTGTCTATAACTACATACTTTTCTTTTGTCTACATTTTTTTTTGTATCATGTGACCTCCATACATTTTTCTCAGGCATGCTAATGTTATGCTATAAAACCTGTGCCAACATTATTTTATTACCTTAAGCAATGAGCCATTGATGACATATCTCTCTGAAGTGATAATAGGGACTTAGTATGTAGTTCCCTAGCTGTCTAGATAGGATGACCTTAATGCCTTTCTGCAATGTCTCAGCTTTTGTCTTAGTGTCTGTGAGTTTATTCCTCGTTATTTCTAGGATGATGACTTACATTTATAACAGTCTATCATTTTCAATTGTGAAATACATTTGAAAGCAACCCTCTTATCAGATGCCTCTTATCAGTCTTTTATTTCCCTGTTTATCCTCTATTATCAAATTGTAGTGTAATAGCTGGAAGCCCTTCCAGTTGTTGTATTATGGGAGGCCTCAGCGTATTCCTCTTTTCTGGTGAGTCTCTCGCCATTTGGCTTCTATCAAGAAGAATATGCTGTAAGTAATGCCATGTATTCAATTACTCCCAAGCATCAGAGTCACAATCTCTTCTTTGCTTTACTTCTCATAACCAATAGATTCTGTATTCCTGCATTCCACAGTCTCTTCCTTTTTTTAGTCTTTTCTTTAGTCTTTTTAGTCTTTTCTTGCACTGAGATTCTGCCTCATGACTGGTGCAGTGCCTCTGGGGCAAGGAATCCCTGGGCAGTCCTTGGCATTCCATAGCTTCAATAGCCAAATTATTTCTGCTACTTCAAATATACTGATGCCAGTTTATTCATTCATGTTTCTGGATTCCTGTCCCACGTACACACTGCTAACTGCTGCTGGGGGGTGGGAAGCTTATTTTAACTCTTTTTTCTTGGTAAATATATGAAACAAATCAATTCCAAACTTTAGCTTCTACTAAAGAATGTGAGATCTCAAATAGGAAGTTAAATTTGTGCTATGACCTGTCTTTTTGACTTTTTTTTTTTCTTTACATTTTCAGATGCAATGTTTGCCTGGTTATCAATGTTCAGTTTACAATTCCATCACTAGTGAAAGCATTTGTTCTTTTGGTTCAACTTTTTTATGTACCTAGTTCTTCTCTATTGCTCTCTGCACTGCCTTCTTATCACTCTTTATCTTGATTCCTATGTGCTTTCTTTCACTTCTTTTTCTCTAGATAACAAATTCTTGCAAAATGTTTGAAAATTTTTGCTTTTTTTCAGCTACTGCAGCATTTTTAGGTGCTAGACATTATTCAAACTTTAGCTTGAGGCTTTTTTTTTTTTTTCCCCCTAGATTCTCTTCTGCAAAGTTTTCCAGCTTTTCAAGTTCCTCTTCTGGGGTGTAGACTGCTTACTGTGGTTGTATGTTGTTTCCTCTGTGTCTTCATTCTAGCTGATTGTTTTCTATTTATGCAACACACCTAAATAACTTTACAAATATTAGTCTGTTTTCTGTAAGTCTTTTCCACATTTTCAATCTTTGATTTCAGCTACTGTGCGATATCAGATATGGAATACAATGAATACAAATACCTGAGGGGAGAATGTAAAAAGGATGGGGCCAAACTCTTCTCCGTGGTGGCCAGTGACAGGACAAGGGGTAATGGGTATATATATATTTAAAAAAAAAAAAAAAATTCCATCTCCATGTGAGGAAGAGCTTCTTTCCTGTGCGGGTGCCAGAGCCCTGGCACAGGCTGCCCAGAGAGGCTGTGCAGGCTCCTGCTCTGGAGATCTTCAAACCCGCCTGGCTGCCACCCTGTGCCCCGTGCTCTGGGTGTCCCTGCTGGAGCAGGGGGTTGGACTGGACGATCTCTAGAGGGCCCTTCCAACCTCTATCATCCTGGGATTCTGTGATTTTGTGAAGTATGTCTGAATCATTATTTAGATATCAGTGAAAACTTATGTGGCAGATTCTCTTTCCTTCACAGTCCGAGGTGAACTCTGCATTTTTCAAAAGTAACTTTTCCTAAGAATGCAATTATCATTGAGCTTGCAGCCTGTAAAATTTATTGCTTGTTTTCTCATCCTGGTTTGTTATAAATTCTTAGTGATATCAGAAATCTATGATACAGCAATATTCAGGAAAAATAATATTTTCTCCTATTCATTAAAAATGAATTTTGCATAGTGGTTTTAAGCTGGTTCAAGGTAGTAGCCTTTCAGACTAGGTCAAATGACTAGTGAAGGAAAAAAAAAATAGTAAAAAGTTTTGGAACAAAATTATGCCAACAGTCTTTTTGAGATTTACCACTTCCTCTTATTTCAAGACAGGCCTTGATTCTTTGGCTAACACGCTCATTACTGGAGTATCTGCCCAACAAGGATCATTCTTCCTTTTAATGGACAACTATGAAGCAGAAATAGGTGGCCTTAAACTCACAAATCTAGTGTTCCCGCAGCAGGAAGCTACCTCACAGTAACTACTTATGCCTCTGCTTCCTGTTTCCCTGTGCTATTTTTAATTATTTTGCCAGCCTGTTATATACAGTGCTATATAAAATAACCCCTCACTTCTCTGTCCTCCTGTGCCTGATGACTAAAACTGCCTGCGTGACATTCCCAAAGTAACACACTTGGTGCCCACTAGGGGTGGCCCTGTCGTGATTCCAGGAGCTGAAATAAACTCCGTCACTGTTTAACCTCCACAGAGCCTGCTGTTCTTGCAAGGACAACACTGGGCAGAACAGTCCCAAGGTCCTTCTAAGAAAAGCCCCGTCATGGCTTGTTGCAAGGCCAGAGGGCTCCAGTCGAGAGGCAGAGGTCGTGCGGAGCTGGGGTTGATGAGGGGGAGGATACGGATGGGGAGCGCCCTGGTACAGTACGGAGGCCACTATGTCAAGGGTTCTGCTGACATAATTATTTTGGGAATTGATCACGCCTGCTCCATTATCTGTCGTAGCAGATGGCAAAGCTGCAGCAGCACAACATAATCTGCACCGCCACAACCATTTGCTGCACTCAGTACAGTGCTCATGCAGGTTACTCGGCTTTGTTCAAAGTCTTCTTCGGAACACACAAAACTTGGGAGGCGATGGGGAAAGGCTCAGTTCTGTCTAAGAAAAGTAATTCAGCCAGGAACTGGCAGAGCATTCGAATTCAGCTATCTTAAAGGAAACCGAATGCTCAGAAAAACAGGAAAATTCCTTAAATAGTTTATTTTTACTCTATCTGGCTTGGTAACTAGTGGGAGAAAAGGCATGTTTTGCCTAACAGCACTTTTTATTGTGCAAACAACTGTTTGTTGGGGAAACAAACCCATGAACTTAATAAAAGTTTTCTTATGTGCATTTAATTAATGCCATTAACAGTACTGTCAGGATGTGGAAGAAAAAGTATGTGCATTACTAGAGAAAGGAAAATGTTCAGAAGTAAAGCAAAAACAGAGTCGCAACCCCCCCAGGTGTTTCTGCACAGATAACTGAGGGGCACATCATGCATCATTACTCACATTTTGTCTAAAAATGATCATAATTGTCCATGTGCATCCATTTAACAACTCAGGCTCAAATATCAGAATATATACAAGCTTATATCACAACATACCCTTATGTTGTGATAGATAGAGTCTCATCATGGAACACACTAAAAAACA
>VZSV01000104.1:890671-902749 GCA_013398735.1 Nothocercus julius
TCTTCTCCTCAGTTTGTAGGGTTATTTAATTTCTGTGTAATATATGGAAGAACTGTCTGTAGCTGAGTGCTGTGGTTTAGTCTCAAATTTGCCTGTTTATTTTGTTCTTGTGAATTTTCAGGTATATCAGACTGGCAAAGGAGACACAGTTTTCATGCTGTGCTTCACTTTTTAATCTTGCTGGGACCTATTAAAAAAAAAAAAAGGGGGGGTTGGAACGAGTCTTTGGAGCCCCCCCCCACCATGGCTTTTCTGACACAGTAGATAGAGATAGTAGGTAGAAAATTTAAGCTATAAAGTTGAATGCAATCTTTTCTTACCTAATGAGTAGCCACCTACATACTCATGGTACTTTTCTATGCATTTGCATTAAGATCTCAATGAAGGCTTCAGTAGACAAGATGTTTGATCTTCTTTCTACATGCTCTTTCTATTTGGAGGCATCCCACGTTTGTGGTAATGATAAACAATGCAATTCTTTGCGGCCTTTTTTAAAATACAGTTCTGGACAGTTGATTATCTAGAGACTTAAATGAGTGAGTGTGCATGCTGTTAAGCTTTTAGGAGCACCTTGAAAGGCACCTTTTGTGAGAATTTTCGGTGTTTGCTAATACAACACAAGAATATTGGTCTGTATTTTGTGTTAATATCTGTTTGTCTTATGGTGTCATGGAAGTAGGCATTCTTCCCTGTATTTATTTCTAGGAGGATGTTTCCTATTTAGTTCAAAATAGTTTATGTTAAATAGCAGTTACTAAAGCTAGATGGTTTCCAATGGTCTGCATAACCTTTCATCTAAGATGTTTCAAAAGAGATGTCAGAATTGGTTCAAGGTAGCTCATAATGTTTGTTTGCTCTTTTAAAAGTCTTGGATAAAGGCCATGTCAGAGGAGTGGCAGAACATGAGAGAAAGCTAGTATTGTGATTACGTATGATAAATTTAAGTTTAATGCTGGCTACCAGTTTGATGTGTTTTTCCAGAGGTCAGCATTTAAGCTGGCATAGAACTTGACATATAACTGTATGAAGGGGTTAGTAAACAAAGAGTTTTAAAAAAACTTGTAAAATTCGCTCACCATCTTTGGTATTGAGTCAGTGAAGATACCAATATAACTAAATTACTGTCGGAAAGAGAAATAGAAATGCTGAAAAATTGATATGATAAACACTAAATGGAAAATTAGTAGGTCTGAATACAACTGCAGTTAAGGAACTCTAGAAGAATTATTTCTTTGGCTTGTTTGTTGTCTCCAAAAGTAATTTTTTTTTTGCTTGGGACACAGGAAGGAAAAAGCTGAGAGTGACAGTTTTCATATGTTAAAGGGTGCAATGCTGACAATTATCCTCAGGTAATCCAGGGATGTTAGCGCAACGAATCTTCCGCCTAGCAGTAGAAGTGCCAGTGCAAGCGTCACGGAGAGGCAAGAGATCGATACCTGGATGTGGCTGTCTTCAGAGTCCCTGTTTTGTTGTTTACAGACTTGGTTTCAAATTGAAAGTACGATAAAACCAGCCCAGTTGTGAGGTGGTTGTGAGACAACCATAATTATCAATGGCTAATATTGTTATGTGATATTCTTAATGTCTGGAACCTGATAAATCGCAAGTGTCATTTTATAGAAGATCAAAAAAGGTGATTTAGAGGATTCCTATGGTTTGTTACTTGTATGGTACAGCAGAATTTTTCCACTCCAGTTTTGTAATATGGAAATTGTTTCTCTTTATAGTTTTGTGTTCTGTATTACATATGCACAATTTGGGAATACTCCTTATAACTTTTACCCTGAATTTCTAGTAGGACTTGATATAGGACATGATAGAACTGCTCATTTATAAAGAAGTGGACTTCTTAGTCTGTAAAATCGTTACAGTTTAAATGGTCTTGCTATTTTTAACAGAAGAGTTTGCTAATTGTATCCTCTAATAGGGAATTTCTTCATTAAAATAGCAAAGAGCTCAGCAATTAAATCCAGGTGTGCTGTTTCTATTGGAGACCTACATCTAAGTCTCTATGAACATTGAAGTTCTTTTGAAAACCCTCATGTATGAAAAGAACAGGCAGCTAATGCAAATCATTAAACTGCTTTTACATGCCTCCTGGAATACGTCATCTTCAAGGATATGGTACTTGGTGTTTTTCTAGTACTTTTTTTTCTTTTTCTTTTTTTTTTTTTTTTTCTATCTATGATATCTATGACCCTCTCATGCCTTATAAAGTTTAACCAGAGATTTTGAAGGGTATGTGTACATTTTAAGCTCAAGTAGTTTCAAAGGGATCAAGGCATGTAAATAGCTTATTGCTTTAGTTTCTAAAGCCACTTTGGTAGTGACACATTGACATTTATAACTATACAGCGAATAGAATTTTTCAAACCCTATTGAAGCTGTTTTTCCTTTAATGCCGTTCTTTATGAGCCACTGCTCTGGTTTGGTGCTTAGAGGCATCTGTTAATGTTTGCAAATATAGAATAAGTGGCTGTTTTGAGGAGAGGGGAAGGAATTTAACAAGGACAGTGCTAAAGCAGTGATGAAATGAACCTGCAAAAGCGTTAAGGGGAGTGGGAAGAGACAAAACAGCATGTTTCATGTGCACGTGCCAGATTGTTCAGTGGATGTAATGGTATCTAGCCAAATTTAGAGACTTTGAGACCGTCATGGTTACATTCATTTGAGATGGAGAACATTAGGACTTGCGACAATTTTCTTCAGTATCCTGCCAAGCTATGGAGATGAGGATCAGATGAACAGGCTACTCGATAAAAATCAACCAGTTTTAGTATATGTTGATTATTTGCTTTTAGGAATGAAAGAGCTGGCTTTAAATAATGGCTTGCCTCATGATATCTATCCAATACTTTTGGACAGCTAGTTTGTTAATGGCTAGTTTTAGTAGCAAGTTTGTTATTTTAAGATATAAGATATAAGATATAAGATATAAGATATATAAGATGGCAAGAGAGTCAACAGTTGACAAAACAGCTAATAAATTTATGTGAAAATTATAATGTTAAATTTTGAAATGAAAGCATATCCAACAGAAGTTCCTACTGTTTGGAAAAAGGACACTAGAGTGCAGTGTAGCATTTCTGCAGTGCACTTTGACAGCTTAGAGCTATCAGAGAATCTCTGGAACACAGCATTCATCTGCTTGCATGCTGCCTCTTTATGCAGTATTATAGAAATTCCCTGAATGATTTTTCTGAATGAAGAGAACTCCATTCTTTTACCACTTACAACAAAGTTCTTTTCTTCTATTATCTTCTTGTGTGTTTGCAGTATTCACAGAAGAGTTTCCTAAAAATTAACCCACAGTTGACCTAACTGAATGCTAAATTCTAAAAGTTAGGATGGTAACAAAATATAACAATTTTAGCTTAGCAAGGTATGTAAAGCTTTACTAGAAGTGATGAGTTAAAGACAGCTTCAGTTGAGATTTAAAAAACATATATTAAACCTTTTTCTGTATACAGGTTATTCATGATATGAAGCTCTACTAACTGTAATTGTTTCACTGAAAACAGTTATGGTATGGTATGTTATCCTTTTAATAAACATTAATATGTACCTATTAAGTAAATTTGTCTAGTGTAAGGTATCCACATTTATTTTTATGCTGAAGTACATGTTGTAGTACTCATGAAAGGTGTGGACTCTGAGACGGCTTTTATTGAAAATCAATGGCAGAGTTCACTCCTGACTTAATTTGGTGCTGGACTAGGCTTTTAATTCAACTCCTTTCTCATCTCCTTATTTTAAACTGGAATATTCTCTGTAAAGATAATATTCTCTGTTTCTTGATATGGTAACATATTTTGCTGGTGACAAACACGATATATGTGTCATAGATAATCTTTAAAATACTGTATTAAGGAAGGTGATGTTGCATAGTTAACTCAAGTATTTGAAATGTAGATTTATTGCTTATGTGGAGATAAAAAGTTACTTTTAGTGACGTTTATCATTTTTATTGATACTTAGTCTTTATGTTTTTGGATCAAGAGAAAGCTGTGGATGTAAAACCTAGCAAGCCCTCTAAACAAAACCTATTGCCTTTCATAAACTGTAACATGGAAACTGAGACTGTTAGACCCTTTTGCACAGATTATTGCAAAGTGAAGTGATCCTTTTTAAATAAAATAATAAAGAAGCCATATATAAAGCTGTGTAGGTAGTTTAACTTTTTAGTTACATGATGTAATTGTGGAGGTAGTATAACTTTTTCAGATGGTAGACTAGTTTTACACCACTTCAGTTGCTGTTTGGACCACTGAATATATTTGAAAGCTACTGGCTCCAGGTAACCTACTTGTAATCCTGTTTCTCTGGCTGGCTTTTGTCCTGCTTACCTCCATGGCCACTATTTTCTTTTGCACGGAGTCTATGTTCCCTGACTTACACAGATGCCATATTGGCAAAGAGAAGGGGAGAAGGTCTGACTGGCCATGATATTTAAGAGTCCTCAGCAATGAGGTTTTTTAGGCTGGTACTTGGGGACTGCCACGACTGTCTCCCGCTTCTGAGAACCCCAGGCTAAAGAGCAGGTTGTCAGCCAGTCCCAACAGGTGGAAAAGTTATCTATCAATCATCCGTCTACAGCCGTGTGGTGTATTTCATTCTTTTCTGAATTATCGTGGAAGTCTGGTGCCACCAAGGAATCAACTTGCTCTTGGTTCAAGAGAGCTGTTAGCTTTGCAGTATAGTTTCCTAATGTTGTATAAGCCAGTTGAGCCATAAAGACACTGCTGCTTCAACAAAGGAGGGGTGAACTTCTTGTCTCTGTTAAGGTCATATGCACATGCGTACATGTACCTCTGGCATTTATGTGGATATTCCACATGCTTTTTCAAACATTTGTGCAATTGTAACATAAACAACATTAGTGGCAGGAGTAGTTGGAAAGCAGTTAAGTTTAGATGAGTAACAAATCCTCTTTGTATAGAGATAGTATTGCTGCTGGGAGTCTACTTGTTGACTTTTGAAGGAAACTAGAAGGAAGATGGAGAACATTATTTTTCAATGGACATAGTGGCATACATTGCAAAACACACATTTGCTAGTGACTTAAGAGGAAGACAGGTGTGCTCCTTGGGAATTGTGTGTGGGTGCATGACTCCCCAAACATCTCGATGGCACACGTACACATGGGAGGCAGGTGTCGGTTCCTGTAGAACAGCAGGATGACTTTGCTGTCTCTTCTGAGTTGCCTTCCAGAATAACTGAACATCTCATATGTATTATTCATGGATACCTGCTGTGGTGTCTTAATCTTTAACTAAGTTGACTTGCATGTCCAGGTACCTGATAATTTCTGAAGGCATGTAGATTAACACAGTTTCTACTATATCAGGTATGAGCTTTTACTTTCAGTAGAGTGAAGCAATCTTTGTGCCAAAGAGCTGTCTAGTCCAGAATTGATGCTTAAACAGCAACGTTGGGTAGATTCTGCTAATATCATATGTGAGAAAACAATATGGCAAGAGGAGTTGTGAAAAAACATGTGGCAAATTTGATTTGTGTTCCTCTTTTTTTATCCCTGAAAAGTACTCCTTACCTAAATGTTTTGAAATCTTTAATCTTTTGAAAGAGAAATTCATATGTTAAACAAAACAGATGAAAGAAGTACTTGATAAAATTGAACAGAAAATGTTCTGTTGTGCTATGGCTTTGGTTTCTTGCATTTTCTCTTCGACTTTTAGAGACTTCTGCCTCTGCTTCTTCTCTTCCTAAAATGTGGCTTCCTAAAACAGCTTCTGGCTGTTTGCTGCATATTGCTTGCTTTGTTTTGTCTGCATGTATGCCCAAGTAATTCCTTTATTCATTTAGTTCTGTTTGATGGGTTATTACTTTGGAAAAATACACTTTTTGTTAAACTGGAGGTGGAAGCAAGCTTTCCTTAGGCTGTGTTAATATTTTTCTAATGTTAATATTGCTCTGATGTAATGTTAATATTCTCTAATATCCACATGCTTTTTGTGTATGAAGATACTGTTCTTAGCACTGGACTGATTTGTATGAAAATATAATTAAAAGTACACTGAAATTTTCAATTTATCATTGCATAGTTATTATTCATTGCTAACCTAATACAGAAGTTGAGTTACTTTTAGGAATATTAGTTGCCCGTGGATGTGTTATGCACAATGTTAAGATTCAATACCATCTTTTTGTCTGTAAACTGACAAACTTGCTAAAAGTGAATATGGTGAGAGTAGGGCTGTGGACCAGTAGGTGGCACTGGCATTGCGCGGGATTGATGGGCACTCTGGGGGCCCTAGCTCTGAGTAAGTAGCAAAAGCACAGATTGCCTATAAGGCAAAAACAAAGAAATTGTGTTCCTAGTAATGTTTTTAAAGCAAGTGTTGTACTGGTTTCCTGTGTTATGAGTGTAGGTGAAAGCTGTTCTTCTCTTCAGCTTTATTGTTTAGTCTCCTCTGACCTGCTCCAATTCATTCCTTTAAGATCATTTTCAGCTTTCTGTGTTCTGTTTTAGTGAAGAGAATAAAGTAGTGGGAAAATTTCTAACCATGGTAAGGTAGACCTTCGTAGGTGCGTTTGTTGCAGGTAAGTGCAAAAGGCAGTAACTCTAGTTCTAATCAAGTAACTACCCACAATTTTTCACTTTTTCATGGATCATCCCTTAGGCAGATGAAAATAATAGACTCTATAAATGGACTTTATAAAAGTCCAGTTTGAACTTGTATATACTTGTATATATAAAGTTCAAATTCCATGTCTCATCACTTAAAATCAGTGGAGTGAGATTAATTAAAGAAAGGCTAAAGATGAAAACTACAGTGAATCCTCTTTAAGACTCTTTATTTCTGTGATCGCTCTGTGTTGCTGTGCTGGAATTAGTTTATACCATTTTCAGATATAGACACTTGTCTTTTAAATAAGTTGTGATTCAGTGTAAAGCACAGCTGGATCTAGCTTTAGCTCATAATGCCAATACCTGTTTCTCATTTCCTAATTTTTATTCCAAAGACTAAAAGGATACAGGCATTTGGGGAAACAGAGCTCTTCAGTTTGTGAGTGCCTTTCTGTAGTGTTGCAAAATATCTTCAGCTAATGGTATCCAGCATTCATTTGACTGAAGAAATATTAACCTAGAAATATTATGTGCTCTTCAAAAATATACTTCTATTTTTACATTGTGCTGCTAACCAGAGTGTTCTGTGCATATAGGCAAATGGATCAAGTATCCAAGATACTGAATCTTTATTGGTGGATTTTTCCTTCCTGGATCTGTTGATTCCTCTCTTCCCAGGGGAATCTGCTACAACACCTTTCTGGTTACAGAACTTGCTGGAGTCTTTGCTCATGACAGCCTCTAAGCTTCTGAGAAACAGATGAGAAATTATAAAGCTAGCAGGGGAAAACTGCAGTTTATCACCTTAACCTTACTGTTTCAGTATTAATCGCTGAGTTCAAATGACATTACTGCCTCCCCTTGTTCAGCAAATCTAAGGCTCTGTTAATTGTCTGGCATCAAGCTTGTCAGAGTGCCAGCTATCTTGCCAGACTGTAGATGCAAGATGCACAAAATGTCAACAGTCTCAGGCTCATTAGCTTTTGGCATTCCTGGCCTCTCTGTAATGAGTCCACTGCTGTATAAGCTAAATCCTATTGTTTTATTAACTCCCATTGGGTAACAGTGGAAACTATAGCCAGCTGTAATGTATGCAGTTGAAATAGCTGAGTGTCCTCCAATTGATTTGCTCATTTCAGGTATTGCTAGGGAAAGCTACCTGCCAAGATACGCTTTCATATAATGTGCTAATGAAATATACAGAGTGGATATTGTATTCTTGGCTTTTGTGTTGTATGTTATCTTTTGAGTTATGTGACATAGGACAGTATTTGTGGTTTAATATGTAAAGCAGACATGATTAAGAGTCAAATACCTGCTTTTACCCCAAACTTCTTTGTTTTCCCTTTCTTTGTGATGCAACTTATCTGTTAAAAATTTTATTTGTCTTGAGAAATGATTGTGTTACACAACTGGGAGTACTTAAAAAAAGTCAACATAGATCTTGTCCACATCTATATTATATGAAGTGTGTTGACTTTTGTTGACTTTTTTTATATCTTCAGCATGAAAATATGTTAAAAAATACTCCTTAATAGCAACTTACACTGCACGTTTAGCTTTCATACAAATGTATAATTTTGTTGGTACCTGTTACCTTGTGTTGTAATGTCAAGTCAGAATGTGTATCCAAATTAATTTAAAAAGCTTCTAATCTAATATAATTTCTTAACTACTGTAATGTCTTAAATTTCTCCATAAAACCAAACTTCACCCTGAAATGGTAATTTTGTAGATACAAGTTTCTCTTCAATGGAAAAAAAAACCCAAAACCCACCACCAGCAAAAAAAGTTTAATTTTTCTCTTGGCTGTTTACTTAGAGTTCAAAACCACAAGTAATAAAAATAAAAGGGAAGTGTGGAGTAATAGATGAGTAACAAAATGCTTTGAAAGGAAAGCTTTTTTGCTTTCTACATACAGATAATTAGATATAAATATTTCTTTGCCTCTTTCCAGGAAATGAGTTTTTATTTATTTGCTTATATTTTCAAGAAGCATGCTAGCTGATTTAATTTTGCAAAACACAAGAATGTTGTTCTTAGAACTCTGAGCTTGTCATGAAATAAGTTACTGCTTCTATGCTGCATCTGCAGAGAGGTGCTTTTTCTTGTCCACTTTTGGTCTTTAATCTAGGAAGAATGACGTCTTGCAATCTCTAAGTAACGCTTTTCAAGTATTTTGCTACATTTCAAATCCAGACCTGGTCAGCTTTGACTGAAAATCATTATAAACCGATAGCTGTGTGCTGAAAAGGAAATGAATTGATGATGTCAATCATTTTTAATGGTTGTGTGTAAACAACAGAAACCCCAAAGATCAAAATCAGTGCTAACAAACTTATTTTAGGCTTGACCTGAGAATAGTTTTGTTGTTTGTCTTTTTGAGATATTTTGCACTTTCGGCACAGACCAGGGTGGAGGGCTGAGCAAGAAAGAATAGCACCTGCATAGGGAATAGCATAAAACAGGTCAACTGCCGAGTGGTGCTTTCTGGCCCATTGCAGTAGTAGTTCTGGGATTCTCTGAATGAAAAACTCATCATGCTGTTGTAGTAACTCATGCTGGGTACTTGTTTCCTGCTATGAATTATATTTCCATAATCATAAGATCTGCAGCTTAACTGTGCAGCCATTTCCTTTGAACTTAATGTCTACTTGTATTCCATGTCTCTTATTTTTCCTACTTATTGGGAAAAAATATATATTTTATAGGTGAGGAAAATAGTTCCTATCCAGTTTCTCCATGCATCTTTCGACTTTCTCTTTGATCAGTTGTCTCTGCTCCAGATTGAAAATCGCAAGTCTGCTTCATGTACAAAGTGCTTCTGGTATCAGCCTGGCTTATGATTTATATGAATTTACTGAAGTCTTTTGCCCAGGGCAAAAGAAGCCCAATAATTAAATTTACAAGACAGCAATAGTTCTCAAATTGATAAATTCTCCTTACTCAAAGATGATGGAAACATTATGGATTCTGGTGGGGAGAATTGCCAATGTTGCTGAGAAGAGTGGAAAGCGTAGGGAAGGGCAAAGTGCTGTCTTCTTGCTGAGCACTCAGCTGCAGAAAAATTGCTGAGAGCTGGTTCAGAGGGAGTCTAACACTAGGATCTATGGTGTTGTCTCCTAGTCCTAGCTGCTTGCCAGCAGGGCCTGCCTTGTTGAGATTAAGGGAGGTGGCCCTGTCCCCCTGTGATGTTCTTGTCTGCATAAACTGTCTGTATTTCTTCACAGGTGTCTCTAGTTTGGGTCAGGGGAATGCTCCGTTGCTTTTGTGTGCCTCCTCTGTCACAGCTCTATGGTTATGTTTTGTAACTCTTTATACCTTGACCAAGCTATGCATGTTGGTGTTGCATTTTAGCAAGAAGAAAAGGTACAGTGTTGTCTCAACTGTAGAACAACAGGAAGACTTCTCTGGAAAAGTACTTCTTCAAATAAAATGGTAGTTTATCTGTAGTTGGTCATTTCTGTGTTTGTGCCAGTTTGGAATTAACCCATGAAAATCCATTGTTCTGCCTTGAATATCTTCTACTATAAAACTTCTACTGTAAAACTGTAGCTTCATCCAGTATGTTTTAATGAACCTTAAATGTAGTGTTACAGCTTTTTACTGCTTTTATTGGAACTAGATAGCATGTTATTTGAACATGTAAGGGACTCTATGACTTCTAGTTCCACGTATACTGATCTTGCCTGACTTTATTCTAAATCCATGCTGCTTAGATGTCTCCCTATTTCTGCCTGGTACTTCAGAACAAAAATAAATGGGTGGGGGTGAGGGGAGGAGCCAGCATTTTATATACCTTCATATTGAACCCTGTCATTTTACCTCAGGGTGCCATTCACATGTGTTTCCTACACGTCTGAAAATAGTCTTTTACAAAATGTAAAAAGACATACCAGGTTAATACACAGCTTGTAGGGCAGAGATGTGACATTTGTATGACTTAGAAATAGTGCGTAAGACTTGTGATCGCTTGAGTTAACTTGCTGCTACGTTATACTGCTTGAAGTGGCTGGGCCCTTTTCTGGTAGAAAGGGCAGTACGAGCTTTATATGCCATAAATTTAAAATGTCTTTACGCCTACAAGCATTTTACTTGCAAAATGGTTGATTGTATGTTGACCGCCAAAATTATCTTTTTTTTTTTTTTTTTTTTTTCCTCCTGTTGTAACCTTTTTATGCTTGGATAGAATTCTTTTTATGTGCATATTTTTATGGAGAAGGTGTTACCAGAATGATTAATCTTGTACCATTTAATGTTTCTGGAGCTGATGAACAGGTTGAAGAGCTTGGGAAAGAGAATGAATATTTGCAATTTTTTTGGTCCAGGAATGCAGGTGTGCAGGTTGAATAATCTGTAGGTATATTCATCAGCTTATTAAGCTGCACGTTATTAATTATGCATACATATTAATATATAATTAGGAGTCCTTTAAGTTACATATTTAAAATACAAAAAGACATGACTTTTACTGTGATTCTTTTTGGATGTTTCTCCCTGTTTAGGAAATTGATGTGTACCATTAAATTCACTGGCAGCACTATATAGAAAAAATACACCAATTTTATTTTTCACTTCTTGTGGGAAGTAAAAACACAGCAATTTGTGTCTCCTATAGCAAAATGATGGTGTGGTGGTTACTGAGCGAACAGAAGTGTTTTGTTGCCTGTTGTCCAAATACTTCCAGCTGTCTTTTCTCTCTGTTCCTTTTGACATTCATGAAATCCATAAAAATTAAATTTCTGCACCTCTTGACCCGGAGAGTTTGTCTTTTGAAAGAGGCTGGAGGAAGAAGTGGACATTGGAGACAGGGGAGGCAGAACATAATCTCATTAAGACTTTGTTTTTTTTCTTCAGGAAACATCGTTAGGCAAAGGGTTGGCAATTTTGCTTGAGTAAAGATCGTTCAGACTAAAAAGTGCTGCTGAAATGCAGAGAATTTCATGCAGTTGTGAGAGCTATAATACTTCTAGAAGATGGTTTTTGAAATGCACTCTAAAGGGAAGCTTACTTGCACCTGGAAAATTGAGACTGAAAGAGCATGAATCTGGATCATGTTTCTGCTAAAAGCTTTTTAATTATTGATCTTGTTGTGAGAATTAGACTTCTATAGGCTAACTGATTTGAATAGTCATGAGGACAGTCATGGACATTTTAAATATAGTAGTTCGACCTGGGTGAAGGCACAGAGTGCTCCCTCAGCAAGTTTGCTTGATGATACCAAACTGGAAGGAGTAGCTGACAGCCCAGAAGGCTGTGCTGCCATCCAGAGGGACCTTGACAGGCTGCACAAGTGGGCGGTGAGAAACCTCATGAAATTTAACAAGGGCAAGTGCAAGGTCCTGCACTTGGGGAGGAATAACCCCAGTCACCAGTACAGGCTGGGGACCGACCTGCTGGAGAGCAGCTCTGCAGAGAGGGACCTGGGCGTCATGATGGGTGACAAGTTGCCCATGAGGCAGCAGTGCCCTCGTGGCCAAGAAGGCCAA
>VZSV01000104.1:909024-945070 GCA_013398735.1 Nothocercus julius
TGAACATTAGTAATAGCATCAGTGTTAAGGAAATGCATCTTTTTTTTTTTTCAGTTTCTGATTAAAATATGCTGGTAGCTAAAGTGACTTCTTTGAGGGTATGTATGTATACATGTAGATGTAATAGCTTCAGTTTCTTTTTGTGTGACTTTAATCTTAATTTTTTCCTTTGACTTATTCTTGATCTTCCAGCTGAATTGTCATTTGCCGAATTGTCAATTGTCATACTTGTAGATGTTATTCTTCCACTATTTACTTTAACAAATGTGTGGTGCACGTAAGACTAGACCTGTGTCTACTTTGTGTTTTCATCATTAAACTTAAAATAGAAAATCCTGAAATAGCTTTTTTATTTAAAAGAAATAGCTTCTTGCTTATGGTGCCGTGTTATCTATCAGCATCGTCAGAGTTATAAAACCAAAACAAATAAATAAATAAATTGCTCATAAATAGAGTGAGTCTGGGGCTTCCTGCGTGTATACTTCTTTAAAGTATTGGTTTAATTGTTAGTTTACACTAACTGGTTGTGAAATGCAGTAACAGATTTCTCTGGGTATGGCTACTGATAGCTTGTTTTTCTTGAAGAGAGTAAAAGGGTTTTAGAAGGAATACTGCAGAAGGTATTCAGATTGTGTTCTCCTCGAAACTCTTATCTGAATAAAGAAACTGTTAAATTTTGAAAGTTTTGAACGTTTTTGTTTTTTAAAAATGTATGATCTTGCAAACGAAATATATTTGCTGGTTTAGCATGCTGTGTTGTGAGGGCAAAGTTACAAGTGTGGCTTTTGGGATGGGCTGTATTTGCGATGAATTTATTCTGTCATTACTTTTTCATCTTCCTTCCTCTCCCCTATGCCATGTAGCCGTCCACAGAAGGTGTGCTTGTGTCCGTTCCTGCCAGTGCATCCGCTGAAAGTCTCCACCTGCTTATATATAATTCAGCATCCAGCAGAGGTGAGTAAGGCTATGGCAGTGGTCGCCTAGAACATTTGTCAGTTCATCTGAATTACTGACTTTATTTCTCAGACTTAGCCACTGTTATTTTCCTTCACTTTTTATCTTCTGGAATCATCTGAATAATTCTGTTTAAATCTTGACTCTTAGTGTGGTGTGGCATGGAGGCTTCAAGTGGGTCCAGGGAGGGGTCTGTTTTAAATACAGTGGTTCTGTTTGCTAGTGTTGTGTTAAATACTTGAACTAAGGAATTATTCTTAATGGGACCTTGAATATACAGGCGACAAAGACTTTAGCTGCATTTCAGTATGGTACATTTTGTGATTTTTTTTTTTTTATTAGAGGAGCACATTGTGTACCACAAAAGCAGCAGCTTTCTCTACGCTGTCTCCTGCTAACAGTATTTTCGCTGTTAAAAGATTCCAGGTGAAGGTGGAACATTCTGTATATGACTTAATATACCTACTAGATCCTTGTATTTCTTTTACTTTTTCATACTTTAGAAGATTTCATGGACTGTCATTTTTTTCATTTAATTAATAGCAGAGTTGCTTTTCTTGCCTCTTAACAGTCAAATATCATGGTGGATTATAAGGATTTGGGGAGCTGGACTATAGTTGCGCAAAGCCCCAGAGCTGCTGGGCCCACAAGTAAAGATGTAGAGCTGGTAAATCTGCGTTCTAATCTAGCTGTTTACTAACCAACATTGCACAGTAGCTCAGCTAGCAGACAGCATCAGTCCTTGCTTGAGGAAGCTTCAGCAGCATGTAGATGAAAAACTGTCTGGAGAAGCAAGCAGAGGCTGTGAATTATTCAGTCCTTAAACAACAAAACACTACTTTCTTAGTAATGGAAATGGATTTTCCCATGTGCTTCAATAATAAAAGTTATTATTTTTTTTTTTTCTGATCTCGAAAGTGCTTAAGTATATATGCTTAAAATATTTTCTGGGAAACAAAAAAAAAAAAAACCAGAGATTTAAAAATGTACCAAAGAACTTTGGTACCAAAGTCAAAGGGTAAAATATTTGTTTTCTAAATAGTGCTGGTGTCCCATTATTCATAGTGAGAGCAATTTGAAAACTAAGTGGATACAAGTCTATTAGATGCCATAAGGATTAGTGGGAAGGTGAAGGAGTTGTTTGCTATTGCTTGGCATAACTTCTTTTTCTTTCTGAATGCGTATATGCTGTATGTTTCCTATTTTTTCTTTCATGCTTACTGTCAAGACCTTCTGTCAGGTCTGTGGCACAGTTAGGTGTACGAACCGCTATACACATTTGTTTTACCTTCTGCCTTTTGGAGGGATCTCTAGAAAAATGTAGGCCATTCTGTACTTTTCAAAACCTAATGGATAGTTCAAGATTGATAGCTCAAGACAGAACCCCTACAACACAGTGGACAGTATCTGTTCAGGTTTATTGTTTCTTTCTCTTTCCAGATCTGAAATAATTTTCAGTGTTAAACATATGGAGAAAACGTAATTATACGTACTTATTCAAATTATATATTGATATTATGCTGGTTTTTACTTGCTCAGTATAATACTCTGTATGTTAATCTTTACTGAACAGTGTGGATCAAATATAAGGCAAAAATTTCTGCTAATTAACTTAAAAATCGTGGGAAAATAAAAGGTATAGGAAGGATGGGAGAGATATGACTGCTGATTTTAATAAATATTTTTAGTAGTTAGAACTGTTCCAGTCATTGTAGATGGATTATGCTGTGCTAGCCACATGTCTTTTTTTTTTTTTTTTTTTTCCCCAGAAAAAGGAAAAACACAACAAAACCCAGAGTCAGTCCTCCAGCCCTCTAATTCTGTAGATAGTACCTCAAATAGTGAATCACTGCAAATCCCTTTTAGATCACTGAGGAAAAACAAGAGAGCAGCTGCCCAGTGTCACACAGGCAAATGCAAAATCACTCCTATATTGACAAATAGGCTAAGTAATCAATTAAATGAAGGCTGTAATAAATTAAAACTTTTAATTAAGAAAAGTCTAAACATGAAACGTATTTGAATATATAGTTAGTCCTAATTGTTTTCCAGCTTTTGTCCTTGTTTCTTTCAATTTTTGGTTCTTTCATCTTCTTGTAAATATGTTTGTTAGAGTCCTTTGGAAAATTCTGATTTTTTCCTCTTGGTAGCAGAATGTATTTATTTATTAGAAATGTAATTCATAAGTAGTGATATGACATTGAAAAGACCAATTGAATGACTTTCTCTTGAATTACGATAGTTCTCTTTTTTCTCGGCAGAGTAGAATAATTGATTTTCTTCTAGCACATTTATTGCCACTCATTTACATTTACATCCTTATGAAAAAGGAAGTCTTCTGACTAGTGAATTAGTGTTACTTGATCATTATGAAATAAAGACAAATAATTCTATCATGTCAATACCAGTGCTTTTATTTTTAGCACTTGTTTGCGTAAGTCTCATCTATACTGGCAGAGAAGTTGCTTCATGTTGAAGAATAAGTGAAGCTAGCTCCTGATCTGTTACGTTAATGAGAACACTACTTTCTTGCCCAATTTCAATATTAATCTGTTAAAGTTGTTGCTTTTCTGATCCAGGTGGCCTAACTGAATTAATTACGCTGATGGTGGTAGGCTAGGACAAGACTAACTCTAGTACTGTTACCTCCTAATAAGTTTAGTACTGGTCACAACAGCATGAACTGATTACATCAGGATCAGCTATTCTTTGTTGCATTTTTTTTTAATCACTTTTTTGTCAGTGTAGGCAAAAAATCTTAAAAGTAAATGGAAACTTTAAGAATTAATAAATACCATCTATGATTTTTATTCAGAAGTACTTTTTCCTTCTTTTCAGGAAAGCCGAGTGTTAAGGACGGTACCTCTGCTAGCGGCTTGTCTCCCTCCAGACAAATGTAAAGTTTTGATTGGTCGCCGTTTTAGTGAAGACAGGTGAGCAGGACTGCTGATATCTATATATCTCTCTATATATATATTTTCTGATTCTCCCTCTATTGGTGAGATGTTTCTTACAGTTTCTTTAACAGCAGTCAATGTTGGATTTTATTCTGATGGTGCATGTTCTCTTTTGGCATAAACTTCTGACTTCTAGTAGATATAAACTTGATATAATAGTCTGAAATGCTTGATGGATTTTCTTCTAATTTGCAGCTTCCGCTGTCTTGATTTTTAGCCAGATGGTATTATAAAATGCCTGTTTCATGAAGGTGTGAATTCCTCCCTTGTTTCTACAATATGGTACAGTGCTATCTCTATTTCAGGCAGGGGGAAGAATGGCCACTTCCTTCTTTGCCATGCCAGGTATTGAGAAGGCAGCAAGTCTGCTCAATCACTCTTCAGCTATAGTAATCTTGCAAGTTCAGGTGGTGACTCTACAGCTCTTCGCAAAGCTTGACGTAGATATATTCTGAAGTTCTATTCATGTCCCATAGGAAGGACACATGTCATGCAGAAAGGTGGCACGTAGTAACGACCGGGTGGTGTGGAAAGGTGACCATTATGCGGGAAGGGCATGTGTGTAGCGGGCACGCATTGCATGGGAACGATGCAACATGCGTCCAGTGTCATGGAAATTAGTGTCACCCTTTTCCATGCACGCCCTTTTCCATGTCATGTGTCATGTGAAACTGTTGCCTCCATGTGTTTTGCCTCTGTGTACTATGTCTCATTTCCATATGAGTCACTTTCCTACGGGTTGCTTGCTCACATGTACTCTGTGCAGTGCATGGAAATGAGATTTCCCATATCATCTGTAGCTATCAGCAGTATTGACTGTGGGCCACACAAAATAGCAGAGTGTCGTGCGACAACATCTGTTGTATATCACATACTACATGGAAAGGACATGTTGCGTGGAAACATCATGTTTCATATCATGTGACAGTATGTATAGCATGTCTTGTGCCATATTGAATGGGAAATGATGTGTGTTGTATCATATATCACATGAAAATGACACATGCAGCATGTCACATGAAGTAGTGTAGTATCTCATTTCTCATGAGAAAATGTCACGTGAAATAATATCACAATACACTAGTAGTCGTTTTCACACTACACCTTTTTTTTAATTATTTTCCCAGAAGGACGCAATTGTGATCTAACTTAGATGTTCCTTTGGGGGTCTCTCTTTAATCCCTTGTATTTCATCATTTTAATTTGTGCTGCTGCTTTATATTGTGGAAGTAGTAAGGCTTGGGTTTCTTTTCCAGTTCCCTTTCTGCTTATGTCTCTTAGGCTTGCCTTGATTGTTTTTTTTTTCTTTTTACCTTCAGCTGTTACTTGGAGACCCAAAAGGGGCAACCTAGATCTTGCTTTATCCTGTGGGTTTCAGAGAAGGAAAGCAATACCTCTTTTGTGACTCTAACCTTGACCAATTCCTGTTTTTTTTATTTTTTTTTTCTCTCTGTCTAGTACTTGGGAATTTAAGGTTTCTTCCCCTCAAGTGTCTCGTGTCTCTCAAATCATGTTTTATCATTATATTGCCTATTCTTTGTTTTACATTAACTGGCAAACCTAGATTGTGCTTTATGGACAACAAAGCCATGTTAGTTGCCCTTTCAGCTTGTACCAGCTGAAATCTGTTATTTTATGTCCTGATCGTCAAATTTTCAAAAGAATTAAACTGCCTTTTCAACTCTTTGCACAATATGAAGAATTAAAAACTCAGTTACAGTCATCTTAGCTAGGGTTGAACGTTAGCTCCACATGTCCCTTCCTTCATGCATATGTATGATTGAATTGCGTTTGTTTGACATCATTGGTGATTCACTAGATTTTGTTTCATTTATAGTTTTTATAAAGGGATCTAGGTTTGTGGCTTTGAAGTCTTAATCGTAACAAATCTGTTTTGCTGAAAGTTGTTAAAAGTTCAGGAATACATGTGACAAAATCAGCGAAGAATTTAGGCAGTTGATGATTAAGTTACCATAGAAGAACTCTGTTTTTGAAGTCCTTTAGCAATTACCTTTTTTAATGAGATACCTTATTTGAGTGAGAGCATCCAGAATGAAGTAATTGTAAATCCCACCAAGATTAACAGCACACTGAAGTACAGTTCCTACAGTGTGAAATGAGCTCTCATTTCAGTTTTGAGTTTGTAGCGTGCTCTTGCAGGGTCTCAGTATGGGCCAGACTTTTTTTTTTTTTTTNACTTTCCTTTTTTTTTTTTTTTCTTTCTTTTTCCCTGACAGACAGAGTTGTATAATCTTTTAAAGGTCAACTTCTGATTTATAGGAAAAGTCCCAGTTGCTCAGAAGTACAGTTTCAGTACCCTCCTGAGATTTTGTTGCTTCAAGGAGTCTGCTGCAAACATGCTGGCAGTATGGATTAAAATGTTAGGTAAAATTATAAGTCCCTTTTACATATTTTAGACTCAGCAGAGTCTATAAAACCATGGTGGAGTGTTCTGGGACAAGCTCTGTATGAGTAAGATGCAACTTCAGTCTGTCTCTAGCAATGTCTGGCAGCCAGACTGCTCCTTGCTCTCCTTCCCCTGCTGCAGTGGCTGCTGTGCCCCTCAGTGTGCCCAGCCTGCCGTTGTCCTTGACACGGTCACCAGCATGAGGCCACAGTTATTTTGAAACCTATCCAAACTTAAATAACAGCAGTTTGAAATAAAACAAAACAGAAACAAAACCCCAAAGCCCTCCTACCTCGAAAGACAGGCTCCCAGTAGAGTGGTTTATTTAGTAGGAGGTTAAGCTTGTAATGAGGCTTTCCCAATTCTCTCAGCACTTAAGCAATTTGCTGGACTTGGAGATGGTGTCTTCATGAGAAGCTGTGTTTAGGAAGGTCTTTCTTGGGCTAGGAAGGTCTTTTTCCTAATTCACTGATCCAGTCTATGGGCTTTACACCTGGTCAGTGGGATTCTTCTCGACAGTGTGGGAATGGGCTGGATATCACGTATACGCAAGTCCGGTGCTGAGTTTTTTGACTCCATCTTTGTGTGGTGGAGATGAAAAGCAAATGCATAGGCATAGCACTGAGTGAGGAGCTACTGCTGTGGCTCTGAGGAGAGTTTCAAAGCTGGCATATGTTTAATATTTCATGAGTTGTCAAGAATACAAACATCAACCTTAATAAAAATGTCTTCTGTATTTTTAATGAGCCAGACTATTTGTCTCGAATTACTCTTGTACTTAAACAATGGAATAAATTAGTGGTATTTGGGGGAAAATCAATATTGACATTGTTTAATGTATTTTTATTGCAGGATTATATGCCCTTGCTTTTAGAGCTAAAATTATGTGAAGATGAAATCTAATTCATAATCTATTACTTTGTGTTGTAGTAAGCTTAAGGACACAAGTCAAAGCTCCTATGAAAAAAAGGAAAATTATTTATAGTGTGTGTGGATCAGGTTTTCAAAAGAGCTGAGCAGTAACAACTGCATTTCAGCATTGCAGTGAAAAGGCTGTTTTTTCACAATTGGTGCCTATAATGGTTTTCTTTTAAAACATCTGGCTTTAGTAGAGAATATCCTGTTCTAGAGCAGTATTTGAATAGTAATGTATGATTAAATGTACCGTATTACCATGTCTATCCAAAGCAAGTTTATTCTTGCTGTTATTGTACTGCCAATACATGCTTGCCTTTCAAATACTGCTTCACAGAAGGATATTTATTTATCAATGTTGTAAACTTAGGCTCTGTGAGTCTTTTTCACTTTTTATGCAATTGTAATTGAATGTAACTAAGGGATTCACGTAAAACCTGTTCGGAGGAAGGAAGCAAGTTCTTGATAGTGGTCATTCATGAGCAGGACTGTGTATTGGTAACAACTAACAGAAAACAAAGTCTCAGAAAGCAAGCAAAACCAAAGCCTACAATTCAATTAATGTAACGTGCCATGGCCTGCAAGGGGTTGAGTAGCATATATATTTTAGGAACCTTCTACCATGCAGGGAAAGTATGCTAAATCTCTCTGCATATACCCAGCATCACTTAAGATGGTGAATATTTTTGTTTGTTTGTTCATTTGTCTATTATCTTGATTATTTGAAAGCTCTAATGTGAAAGCTTAGGAATTTTGTAGATTTAAACCTTGAGTGTTTTGGTAGCCTTCAGTGAAAAAACTACTGCATGTGACTTGTGTATAGCATGATTTCTGGTTAAGCTGAAGTGATTACAAATTAATGCTGTTGTCTCTAAGTTTAAAAAACTTGTGTATAGCTAAGCTTACACATAGTCCTTGGTAGAAAGTTATCACAGGCGTATTTTACAACCTTCTTGCCTCCTTCTACACCCTTCTTGTCTTCTTTTACAATTTTACACTTTTTATTATTATTATGGAAGTAAAATTTGTTACTGAATTTTCTTTTTCCTCTTGGTAAAAAACATTGACAGTATTGAACGATGTAGTGTTGAATCAAACAATCTGGATTGTTTACTTGGAGAGTGAGGATGGTCAAATATTGGTAGACTAGCTCTCAGCTAATACTAGTATGCAGAATTCAATTCCTCTTCCATTTTGGAGATCTCCCATTTGGTTCTAGACAAACCTTGAAGTCAGTTTGTGTCTTGGGACTGAAATTCTGCCTAAACCTAACATTAATCAAGTTGCGCTTCTGTAGCTGCCCACAGAGTGACGGTGAAATCTGCAGGCTTGAAGTACACTTAATATATTTCAACTCAAGAACGATTATTTAAGCTTTGCTTTTTTCCTCAGCCTTTTCTTCTTCTTTCTTCACTCTAAGGAAGGAAAGAAAGGAGATGCTTGAATTTTAGAGAAATAGTGCAAATACCCAGGTCCTTGGGCCTCGAAACTGATAGTGCAGTAGAGTTAGGAGTTTGTCTTTGTGGACTGATATCTTTTGCTTCTGTGGTCTCAGTCCTTTACACCAGTCCTTTGTGATTCTTGTAAGATAGCACAGGTGGTCCACTGGTGCGCTGGCTATTGTGAATCCCATTTTATTACACTCTTTTTTACCCCGTGCATTAGTCCCTATTGTAAATTAATATACTGCTTCCGTTCCTAGCTATTTTTAAATATATGTGGTGATGTATATGCTGTATTTCACATGACTGCTTTGAAGATACTCTGAAGATAGAACATCAAATAAGGAGCATTGCTAATCACTAATGGAACTTAATGCTCAGGAATACTTTTGGCCCTCTTAACAATCCTGTCTTAAAGGAGGTAAGGAGGCCAGAACGTGACTAAGCTGTACTGGCTTCGAACTCGGAGTGCAAAAAAGACAGACTGTTCTTGCCCAGCAGTCACTCTCTATAATCTCCGAAGTACTGTGCAGAATAAATTTCTTAGTCTGACACATGTGCTTCAGTCAAGCCTTGCTTTGTATTTTCTCCTTCCTGAATTGAGCCAGTTCTGAAGACTGTGAAATTATATTCCTGGAATTGGTTCATAACAAGCAATATCTTGTTATTACAAGATCATCTTTTTGTCAGTTTCTTCCTTGCTGACTAACTTGTCCAGGTGATTTTTGGAGTTTCTGGTATGATCTGAATATCTGTGCCTATCACTCCTTCTTAGGGTAACTTGTTCAATATGTGAACACTTAAGAGAGAAAAAACTAATTCTTCTACTTTATGCTAAATGTACAGACCAAGAGAAAGTAGGAAAAGATTATGAGGGCGTACCTACAGTAACAGTAACTTAAACCAAAGTGATATAATCTTCATAAATGTCCTGTGGATCAAAGAGGCTATTGATAGTCTTTTTGTGTTCAAGGTTCCAAAAGAGAAAATTACTATTGAACATTTATATTCAATTTTTGGTAAACACTTCAAAACATCTTAATTTCAAGCAGACATTAGAGGATGTCCTTAATCGTCAGTGATTAAAAGCAGTGAAAAATATTCTCAATTACTTCATTAAGCTTTTCAGTGATCATATCTGTAGGGGTGCTCTCCCCTCCCCTCCAATTTAGGAGATATGGGAGAACCAAGACTTTTACCTGAAGTTTTGAAAAGAGATTGGTGGCTGAGTGATGGACCTTTTTTTGGTAACATAAATAAAACTGAGAAGATGAACTAGGTTTAGTAGATTAGAATATCAGGAAATATTTATTTGTCAAGGAAACATTTAATTATTACTGTCTTTATCTGGCTGTTCATTGAAGGTATCCTGAATTAGCAACAGTTTGCAGAAATCCCAGTACTCTGATTTTGTATCCTGGAGCTGAAGCGACTAACTTGGAAGAAATTGCATCGATGCCTTCTAGTCCATCTGTGATGATAATTATCGATGGAACATGGAGTCAGGCTAAAGATATATTTTACAAAAATTCTCTCTTCCGTCTTCCCAAGCAGGTAAGTTACATTTATTTATTTTATTTTTATTTTTTTTTAATATATAATACGTGCTTCATTTCTGGCTGAATGAAAAAAGATCTCTTGACTTTCTAAATAGTGGCATTTTCATTTTATCATTTGACATTTTTGGTTTGCTGAGTTGTGGTTTGTTGAGTTAATGCATCTAATTTCCTAATGAATCTACTTTTGGCAGATGGAAAACTACTTAAATTTACATGGCAAACTTTGCTTCTTTGTTACCTGAGACATTAGAACATGGGCAACAAAATGTGCCGTTTCGTCCCTGGATAAGTGTTTTGTATCCCCAGTATGGAAGATGAAAGTAGAATTGTCTGAGACTTAGGAAAGCATCAGACTTTCCCCTATATTTGGCCTCTACCATATGAACACCTTTTGGTAAGCTTTGTCAGTAAAGCTTAGTTACACGTGATTCAATTGCTGTTACTCAGAGACTTTTTTCCTGTTATGAGATTGAACTTCTTCAATGCATGCACCATGCAAACGCATCAGACATCATTCTTTTACACCACAACAGTGTGCTGGATTACGTGTCTCTGTTACAGAACTTCAAGAGAAGGTGCTCATTTAGCCCGCTTGCAGGTCTGTGTCCTTTTCTTTTTGATTAACAGCTTGGCAGCTGGTGGAAGATGTGTGGTGGCTTTCTGGGGTCTGAGTTCATAGTGGGAGTGCTGTTAGTGGTCTAGGAAATTTAAACAACTCGAGACCCTTGTGAAGGTATATTTAAACTGCATTGGCATTTGCATTTTTGTAGTTACTTTCTGTACTGGAGGGTGTGGAAGTGGCTTCTTCTCAAGTGCTGTCAAATCTCTTATGGAGATCTGTGTGTACGCGCAGACGGTTTGCATAGCGAAGCCTGTGCTGTTTTGAGTCCTGGTTATGGTACAGATTCTCTTGTTGCTTGTCCTTTGATAAAGCTGTGAAGAACCTAGTGCTGAAATCTCATGGCTAAACACGTTCAAATTGAAGTCAGTGTGTGTTATGGAGTCATGGAAAGGGAGTCAGTTTTGCCTGGGGTCAAAATAAGAGGCAGTATTTAATCCTCTTCTTTTGGATGCTTGTAGATGTAATGGTTTTCGAGATGTTTATGCCCATATATTGTCATACATTTGGGGCTTAGAGGGCAATTTTTCAGCAGGTATAAAGTTGCTGAAAACTGGTAAAAGCAAGACTTATTTTCTTCTTTCTGAATTAGTTCTATGAGATGAGGATTATTTGCCCAGGTGTAATTTGTTGGCAGAGATGCCTTATTCTCTCAGAGTTATTACTGAAGGCATTTTATGGAAAAAAAGTATTGATATTCCTATTTTTAATAATGGAAAAAAATCTCTTCATTACTGAATTTCATTTTCATCAATGAAGAACCGACTGTATCCATTCTGGGGATGAAAAAATTGGCAATTTGCAAACCTTCTTGACTATGATGCTAGAATAGTTTAAATTGAATAGTGTTGAATACAGTTAATGCACAAGCAAGCTGCTACATGTCTAAGCTGCAAATAATTTTCTTTACAGATCTGGGAACTGCTGTTGGGATCTTAACTGTGGTATAGTAATTAAGTTAGACTGGTGCAAGTGAAATGCAAAATAAATCCTAAGTTTTAGTCCATTTTTTTTGACTTTCAGAAAAAAGATGGTGAAACAGACAAAATTTAAATGAATTCTGTAAGTTTCAATTTCCTTGGAATTTTATTTGTAGATTTTATGGAATTTATTTCATTGCATTTCAAATTCTGTATAACACTTGTTTTAGACCAGTGCACCTGACTTTGCTGATATATGACCTACCTGTATGTGAGAAAGTGTATGTGAGAAAGGGACTCCACAGAGTCTCTTTAGTTGGGTCTTACTAAATTTGCCCATAGGAGTCTTGCATCTGTAATTTTGTTAGCTAATTGTTCTCCATGCCAAGTGTACTCCTTAATTAAGAAAAAAACAGAAGTCATTTCTGTTAAAATATTCACGTGGAGTGAAGGAAAGATAAAGGAAAGATAAAAGGAAACATGGTCATTTTTTAAATAATGTTTTTAAATCTTTTTATAACTTTCTGAATTATTTCTATTTTTATTAGCCAAGCTAGAAACTCACTATCCCTGTGCTTTTACAGCTTTTACTCTCTTTTTTCTTAAAGAAGGATTAAATAGATTATCGGTTTAAAAATAAGATCCAACGTTTACAGCTAAACTCCAGCCCGCTACTCTACGAGACAGCTTTTGAATTTGTTCTCTAACTGGTATCCCTTACTTGTAAACTAACTTGGAGACTACCTTAGGTGGCTTTTGTTGCCTTACCTCTTGCTTGTGTTCTCTTACATCCTTGCTGCGGACTAAGTTTTCTCTTCATGGTAAGAAGTAGTTTCTTCTAAAGCTGGAACAAGCAGAGGGGTTTTGTATGCTTTCTAGAGTTAGTGTTTGTTTTCAGTGACTCAAGTCCTTCGCTGCATCATTCCTCCTGAGTGTGGAGTACTGAGGTTCATGCTGCCTTCATATGTAAAGTTGAAACTAGATCATCCTGTAAGGTTCTTTTCTGTTGACAACTGGATTGTTTTCAGCAGTGGACTCTGATTCTTGGAATAGCAGTTATTTGAGCTACATTTCAGGTGATGATTTCTTTATGGCATTCAACTACAAGCTGTGGCTGCCCTGTTATGCTTTTGGTATATCAGGTTGCTAGGGGCATTATGAGAAGAGGTGATTGAGAAGATAATCCATTTTTGTCATCTGTCTCTCATTTTGTCATCTCTTCTTCAAGATAGTATCTTTTTCCATTTCTCTTGAAAGGTGTTTGTAAGAGTGAGTGACCTCTAGGTTTTAACTTACTCAGTTTACTATTATTTCTTAATCTTTTTAAGAGGAGCTCCTCTCAGAGGGGCATGACTGAAAGAGCTGTCTGACAGTCTCATCTTTCAGATCTCGTTCTTAAGTGTTTAAAGCTATACTGTTCAATCCTATTACCATGGTGGAACCTATTTCTTGTTCTATATTGTAAACTGTCAAACTTGCTTTTATACAGTCAGTTGTTAACATGTAATCTCAATTTAATTTCTTCTTGAAATAAAAGTATCTGAACTGGAAGAAATTATATTTCTTTGTTTAGGAAAAAAAGCTAATGGCCAGGTTAATAACTGGCAGGTTATTAAGGTACACAGGTTTATTTATTTATTTGAAGGGAAACTCAACACTGTTTCTTCTTTGATAACGGACTAGATAGAAAAAAATGCATTATTGTTTAGAAAAAAACAATTAATGAGCTAACCAACTAGTAAAACAGTGTTTGATCAGAATATAGCTCTTCAGAATGATTAAGAGAATTAAGTAACATGGGATGCAGTTGTGTTTTTATTGGAAGATATTTTAACAAACTGTTACCTGTGTTTCCCAGAACATAGCAGCATTGAAATGAGTGCAAAGAACAGTCATCATTAGCTATCAGATTTCAGTGAATAGTAAAAAAATCAAAAGGGGCATAACCAGGCAGTTTTGTGCAATACATTGCATTAAATTCTTTAAGCACAAAACTGAATGTTCATAATATCAAAATATTAAATGCGTATTGTAGATGCAGGGGATAGAACCTTATTTCTTTATAAATACGGCCAAAACCTAACATTGAATCAAAAGCATCAGAAAATAAGCTTCAGAACAAATTTACTTCTCACTTAAACTTCTTTATCAGACAGATAAATACGATCATAGTGGTGCAACTAAAACATAATTTGATTCTTCTTTTTTGAACTGCACTTCTAAATCACAGCTTTTTATGGTTATTTAACAGAATTGTACCTACGTTTTCATGGTATGTAAGCGATTTGGGTCAGGGGCCTGTTTTGAGATCCCCAGTTTTGATACTGTGCCTATCATTTCTGGTGTTACTTCACTTGATGAGTTTTGTGACTTGTACAATCTCTTGAGAAAAAAACATCTGCGTAAAGAACTTTGGTAATCTAGATAGAAAAACTCATAATAATCTGTGGTTTGGAGCTATAGGCAGAATGTAATTTTCTTAAATAAAAGGAAAGGTGGAAAGCAAGCCGTAGTCATTACCCAGAGATGAGTTAGTGTGTGTGCGTCTATGTATATAAATCTGTATTTATATAGTATATGCTGCTAGTTATCCAAATTCTTACTTACGTGATTCTGATTGTAGCAAGGAGCTGAAGGCACAGAAAGTAAGTTCTTAATCTGACTTGTATATTGAGCCAACATTATGGCTTGTTGTTGAAAACCTCCTCAAAACTCTTTTCTTTTGAAAATCCAAAAGATTTAAATTATCAATTGCTGACAAAATCCTAAAATGTTCTCTAGGACCTTTTGGGAGATCTCAGTGTTTTTATCTCATGTGTAAAAGAATCTATAGATAGGTAGAACTTTGATAGAAAATATTTAATAATTGTTCCACAAAAATCAACGGAGACTCTGAAAACTACCAAATTTCTAATGCAGGCCTCATAGTATATCATAAAATTTACTTTGTTCCTTCCAGATTTACTTAAGTTTTATGATCAGCTTCTTTCATTTTCCTTGTGGGGCTGCTTCTTTCATACCAGGGCTCTTGCAAAAGTTTGCAGGAGCATGTAAAGTCAATCTAGCTAGTGAGGATAGCCTGAAAGCAAAAGAGTGGGTGAGAAAGCTTGATCTGGGCTTCAGGAGGGCCCGTTTAAAGAAAATGTAGAGAGCTTGCTTAGATTATTATGTAAATGACTTAGGGAAATGTGAGATTTTCAGAAAGCAGTTAGGTTCTTTCAGAAGACTCTCAAGAAAAGATGGATCTGTTTGAGATTGTGCAGAATTTATGAAGGAATAAAAGACACCCTGAAGGAAAGTGCTAAAATCCTGCAATTTCTTTTCTTTATTACAATAATTATTGACCTAACATCCTGGCACACAATGTCTGCGTTGCCTACTGTCAGTATTAGCTATTTACTCTTTTTTTCCTCTTCATATTCTGCTTGTAACTAATGTATCCTTTGCTATGGGATTCATTAGTCTCATTAAATGTTGGTGCCTCTTTTCAGATAACTCTTACTGACTTTCTTGACTTCACTCAAGTCAGTCCCAGCTTTGTATTTAACTTTTTCTATGTTTATAGATGTGTGCTCAAAATTGTGCACAAAATGTTAAGTTTCTCTTAAAGCTCTGACAAGTGACAGAAGACATTTTATGACGGCTTTACCGAGTTTTGTTCTAGTTTTAAAATTGTAATGACACTGAATGTTAAGATGAAGTCTAAAGTAGGCTTTCTTTTGTGGTCTGAAGTATTATCTAAATGAAAGGATTTATGGACTATCTACCTTATTTTACTGTTTTGTAGTAGAGATGACACCGTCTTTGAAGATCATCTATAGGGCCAAATGCTTTGTACTGCTGAATAAAATTTAGAAGAAGGAATGTATGTTTTAAATGTGTATTGATTTCTGACACTTTATCTAATATGTAGCATGAGTCAACACAGATACTGTGATTATTAGGCCAGGCAGTATGCAGTAGGGAAACTTAAGCTGGTGGCAGGAGGAAGAGTTGGCCCTCTGTGGGACTGCCACCTTAAAATACATGCAATTGAAATGCTTGGTGAAAAAAATGCTCTTCCTCTTTAATATGAAAATTCCTCTGATGGGAGTGACCAGCATGGCTGCACAATTTTGAAGATTCTCCAACTAAAACAGAGTCCAACTGAAGCAGGCATTATATATCAGCTCATTCTATCCACTCCATTTTAGGGCAGTAGTCTTTTTTGAGGGGGCAAGCTTGTTCTTTTCACTTCTGACTGTTGTATACTGATTTTGAATGTACAAGAAACTACACTTTGTTTAATTAATCTAAAGGCTGTCTCTGACATCGTAGGACCTAAATTTATAGGATGTCTGTGACAAATACAGTGTAGACTTCAAATTTATTTTAGTTCAGTATAGTTGTTAGTATCAAACCCTTCATTTTTGTGTAATCCATTTAGTCTTAAGCACATTTTCCACCTAAAAGTTTGCCTTTGCCTGTTTCTCAATGTAAGGGTCTGTATGATAAACAAATTGTGATATTCAGTTTGTTTCTGAAGTTCCTTCCACTTCATATTTTGTGTCGATACCATGTTTCATTTCAGAAATCTGCTGCTTTGTATTTCCTGCTATTGCAAGAAATTAATCTTGCCGGCAAAAGTGGCTCTCACACCTGTTTTAGTTGATAGGATAAAGTCTGGGTCCTTTACAGGATCTGCTTTGGTACCGATGTGCTACTGATGTGCAGTCAAGGTATGTTAAACATGTAGCAATGGCTTTCAGTTGTCATTCTCTAGTTCTGTATGCTCTCTAGTTAACAGAATTATTGCTATATATTAAAAGGAAGTATTTAAAGCATTATATTTACAATTAAAAATGCTTTAAAAAAAAAATACCAGTAACTCCACTTTCTGACAATATCATGAAATATGCTTGGTCAGGTTGGTCAAATAACTTTAAGGTCAGCAGGCCATTGGAGTAGCAAGCTGAACATGTAAATGTAGATTAAAAATGCTGAAATGTAGCCTCAGATATATAGCGGTGTCTGGGATTTTAGTTCATCATGTTGCCTTTTTTTTTTTTTTTTTTCCTCTTGCAGTATATTTGGCAATGCCATAGGCAGAATGCAAGTCAAAGAGCACTTAACAAGAATTGAAAAGAAAATGCTAAAAATAAATTCAGAATGCATTTTCTGACAATTTTTCTGAGAGAGGGAGAGTGGGACCATGTTAGCCTTAGTGCTGTGCTACTGCTGTTTTATGAGAGCTGTAAGAAGATAGGCTTCTCATATGTGACAGGTACTTACATACTTACTATTCAGTATGGGTTTTAAGATGTCTAAATTTGAGAAGGAATGCTTTTTTCTTTTATGCTAGTGATGTTTTGTGTGTTAAACAGGTGTCTAAAAAAATCAGATTATTTTTTCTCATGGATTAAAAAAAGACAAAGCTTTTGGGAAAAGCAAAAAATGAATCCAACTTCTTCCAGCACCTTTGTGACTCACACACATTGTCAGTTCCTTTGTGATAAAATTTCCTCCTCCTTATTTCTAACACACATTCAGCTAGGTTCTTTTAATTATTTCTGTATTACAATCACAAATTGAATGCTTTAGTCTCCAAATACGAAGGACTTTCTGAAAAAATGCAGGTCATCTCGAATAACAGTAGAATTGAACAGGTAAAATTCTTATCATTGGGGAAAAATAAAGGGCATTTAATTCAGAGATGGGAAACACATAGATTCTTCAAGCTGGAAAGAAGCTACCTCAATGTGTGGAATGGTCACTAGTGTTTCAAAACTACTTTTGTTTAAGAACTACAGCAAAAGATTCCTTGTTCATAACATGACAATTTAAATGGTTATCACCTTGGGCAGTTCTGATGAATGGTCAGAAAATATGCCCACCTCTTGTCCTGCTGTTGATAGTGAGGAGCTAAGCGTGTCTTGTTTAGTAGATCATCCTTAACAGAGACTATCACAGTCAGTGTCATGGCAGTGTCATGCCGATTTAAAATTTGTTGGGTAAGGTGAACTGCATTTTTTTCCCCCTGCTATTATGGTTGAGTTTAAGAAGTTCACATCTGAAGGCAGTGCAGTCAGATAGTTTAGCTCTAGTATGTGATTTGACAGTAACTAAACTCAGACAAGTCAGCTTGAGGCTTAATAGGTAACAACAGAACTAGAGACTGACACAAAAAGCTATTGATTTGGTATAACTTGGTATTCATAGTGTTTTACTAAACTACAAGCCTGCAGCACTTGTTTTGTTGCCCTTTTCAGCATTTCAGATTCTTAGGATGCATACGGTACTACATCACGGAACACTTTTGAATCTGCCTGTAGTAAGGCAGCCCCTAATAAGGAAGTGGTTTAAAAAAATGAAAAAAAAGTCAAACTTACGGAAAATAATTTGTTAGCAAGGGTTCATCCTTTTCCAGTCAGATGCATGTAAAGTATTTCATTAGACGTTGATTAGATATTGATTTTATCAGATTCTCATTTAATACAGATACACATATCTGAATGTTGTTAATGCATATGCTTACCTAATTTGACACTAAACCCTAATTTGACACTAAACTGTTAGGATAGCAAATTTTTGCATTAAACTTAGCATCTTGTACTTTGTAAAGTACAAGAAGCTTTTTTTTGGAAACTTTTGTTTCCCTTTGTAATGGAAATAAGACACTCTGCTGGGGAAATCTTGGGGAAGTGGACAGTAGTACTGAGGATGCAGAAGGAAATATTTTTCCTTTTCTGAGACAATGCTGCTAAGCAGTGATGTGCACAGATGGAAATGAGAGGGTTTTTTTTTTTTTTTTTGTATATTCTTTTTGTGGGTGTTTTACTGAAGTGAAACATGCTTTGGTATTCATTTCACTGCACTGATGCAGGTTGTTTTTGTTGGCTGACTCAATACTGATGTCTGAATAAATTTCTTTTCTAAAAGAACAGATTTACTACTACTTCATTAAAGCCTATCAATTGCTTTTTAATGACGCAGTAATCGTAACAATACGGTGGCAGGCAGAGAGTGGTCGTCGTGTTTTACAAACTTAGAATTGGTATGCTGAAAAAATCTCTTTAAAGTTATTACTCTTCTTCACATTGCTTTTGATTCCATGATTTTGCGTGAAGACATCAACTATGTTTTTTTCTAAAACTTTCATAACATCATGAGAATTAGTGATATTTTGTAAGTGACATAGTATTAAAAGAGTAAAAAGTTCAACTTACTGAATCTAAAAAGTAATAAAATGTATTTGCGTGCTACATGAAATTAAAAATTAATAGCTGTCTACAGAGACAAACTACTAGTACTGTATGATTATTTTTGTGCTGGAAAGGCTAGATAGAAAGTCAGGCATGTGATTTCAGAGAAACTGAATTTGCTGACCTGACCGAAACTGAAACTGAACTGATACAGCTTTTTGGAAAATTTGTTTTATAAAGAGATTTAAAGAGCAAATGGCTGTGTTAATCTGAAACTATCTCTGTGGGAGCATGGATAAAAATATATAACTGCATGGTAGCCTAAAGTTCAAGCACACGATGCACTGATTATATCTGTAGTCCTCGTAGTATGCAGCCTTATAAAGAAATCAAGAATTTAAAACATCTCAAAACTGAACTGCTAATTTTATTTATCATGGAGGTAGATTGATATTCATTCTGAAAAAGTTTGGAAGCTTTTTTTTTTTCTTTTTCTTTTTTTTTTCCTTTTTTAGCAATGCTGAAAATCGTCACAGCCTGAGCTCTTGGGGAAAGATCACAGCCTTATAATAGTACTAACAGCCTGCCTATCTGAATTAATACTATTATATGTTCTGTCTGGTCTGTTTCTGTCTGATCAGAATTGCAGTGCAAGTCCTGTTTAAAAAGCTTTTCATTTTTACTGAAAATGAAAACATGCTGACTTGTGCAATGTCAAGAGTCAAAGAGTCAATAGGTATATTAAAATATTTTTGCAGCTGATAGATATCTTAGTGTTACTAAATTGACTAGGCCTAATATTTTTTTTCAAAACTTTATATACTGTTTGATACTTACATATCTGCAGAAGAGGCTCAGAAGAGGTTGTTCAACTGTACAGCTGTTCAGAGCTGTAATGACAGTGGTAGCGTTCTCCAGTGCAGATATAACTTCCTGCAAAGCAAAGTTACTGTTCTGGAGTCCGGTGGGAGCTAAAGGGCTTCAGTCTCTTCCATGGCATATAAAGATTAAATACTGTGGTTTGAGTATGAGTTCATCTGCTTGTGCAGCCCTGGTAGTGTAGTAGTTAGCAAGATCTAGTGCTGCAACTGCAGGCAGTAGTACTTGCAGACACGTATGCTCTTAGGAAGGACTTCAGTTGAGTACAGTTGAGTGCAGAGCACTGCAAAGACAAGCAGAGTAGGCTTAAGCCCTGCCTGAACAACTCTGTTAGGTTATTTTGGGCAGAAATGAACTAGAGCTACTTGTGCTGATAAGACTAACAAGCTACTCTTTTGTTGAAACTAGCAGTCTAGGTTTTAAAATATGATTCTGAAACCACACCCCAAAGCTCTTGCAGTTTAAACCTTGTTCACTCTGTATTATAATATATTATTTATAATTATATAAATAATTTTTGTTCAGCGTGTGACTCTTACCTGTGTTTCTTCTTTCTTATTAACTGAGAGAGTGGCCAACAGTGCTGCACTTTTTGGCTTTTTCCAACTTCTGCATTTTTGGTCTTCTCTTGATGAGAAACATGGGACGGCCACTTTGCAGATGTCAGCTACCCAGCTCCTTCCGTTGTAGGCATGTTGTTCCTCCTGCTATCTAACTTTGTTTTGAAATTAATTGAAGTAAGTACCTACACGGGCTTTTAACAGCCTCCAGTTGATGAACTTAGTCAAAGATCTAGCCAAAAATCGGAAACGTGAAAGGAAAGAGATTGTCACTCATGGGTAAGGAGTAGATTTTTACTTGAGTTCACGTATTTTGTGAATACATCTCTATTGGAATGAAGTTTTATTTCGTATTTTCATACTCTGAGTTGGTAATGCAATTATGCAAGATCAAAATAAGTAGAATATCATTTGCAACTTAGGAAGGCAGTTTTATGCTTCTGGAAGAGAGTGAGATAGATATGACAAAATCTAAAGAAGTTGTTTAAGAGGAAAAGGGAAGATGATTTCTGTAGGGGTAACTTATGAAGGAAAAAAAAAAAGAAACCTTCTGGCTGTAATTAAAACCTCACAGAAATAATTATATGAGCTTTTGATCACAAGATTTTAAAGGTAGAATTTTTTTTTGTAGTGATTTAGAGATTATCCATTCATGATTGCAAGATATACCAGAAAGAGACAAACTTGGAGGCATTAGAAGATTCCATTAAGCAGTTCTGTCACAGCTTCACTGTTTTGGATAAAACAAGCTGTAAGATTGAGTGATCTTGAAGATAATGTCAGAATTTTAAACAAACTTTTCATTTTGTTTTAAATTAGTATTAAAATCTGGATATCTTCATTTAAGAGCTGTAGAAATCAATAGTTGGCAAAGCCTGTTCGTTTGAAAAGAGTCTTTACAGAAATTTCTGTTCAGCTCTTGCAGAAAGATCCAGAGGAAATATATTTTTTTTCCTATTAAAACTATTTAGCACAAATACTTAGGAGGACTAGTTTAATATATATTTGGGGTCTTTCTGATTGTCTCATATTTTTTTATATTAAAAAGGACAAGCTTGGGAAAAAATTAGCTTGTATCTATGAGATGCATAGTTTAAGGTGACTTTATAGTCTGATAATATGATTACTTTGATTGTTTTGTACTCTCTGAACTGGCACCCTTTAGAGAAGCACATTATCTCGGGATGTTTTGCATAGCCACAACTGAGGCAGAGGCCACAAGCATCATAGTTGCACTGCAGGCTTTCTTGCAACAGCTGTTGTGGTTGGCAGAGGTGATACAGAAAAATACTGCATTAACTTGGCCCTGTGGATGCAATTAGTTGAGAGAGAAGGAGAAGCTGGTTTGCACAGCAGGCGTGCTTGGCACAGTTAGGCGGTTGGTATATTGCATGAAGCACTCACAGAGCACTGTGGGTTGAACGGCTTCCATTTGTGAGAAGATACACATGGCACAGAGAAAACAGATGGCTAAAAAAATACTTAACCTTGTACTGCTCTTTCACCAAAAAAGGTTAGAAAAAGACAGCAAGATGTTGACACGGAGGCTCTGAAACTTGATGGGTCTCTAGGTGGGCATGGACAGCAGGAATATAAAGTATCAGCTGGGATTGAAAATAGTACAGCCCAGAAGACAAGGTTCTGGAAAGACCAAAGGAAACTGTTTTTCCAAGAATTCTGTTTCCATCTTTTCACCATACTAAGGCAACTAATACTACTGCTAATACCACTGTGCACATGTTTTGTTTCTTCAGTGCACAGACTTACTTATTTTAGTTAAGGTGCTTTCTGAACAGTAATACTTCTGCTATTTCATTAATTTACCTTTCTGTTCTTTTCAACCTTCTATATGTTCAGTACAAACTATTTCAAAGAAAACATAAACTAGGCAACAGTTTGCTTTTACATTTCCTCACTCACGCTTTTCCTGAATAATGTTTATTTTGGTAGATAAGAATATATGTTACTGTTAAAATGAGAAACTTACACAAGTAAGTAGGTGACTTTCCTGCTTGATCAGAAGAGCATAGTAATTCTGTTCAGAGTAGTTATTTGGAGAGATTCACATTCTTGATCTTTCTCAGGTCAGGGAGGATGTGCAACCTCAAGACTTGTTGCACATCTCTTCTGTATAATGTGGAACCCTTCTATTTAAATGTTTCAGAAATTCCTTTTAGAGGAAAATACAGTGGTTTATAATATAATTTCCAACTAAGTCTAAGATGAAATACAGATGAATTATTTTGTTGTGTTTGTGGGTTTTGTTTGTTGTTTGTGTTCTGGAATAACTAGTATATAATCATGTAATTTTTTGTATCAAGTATTTTAATTATGCAGCATAAGTAAGGATGAAGAAGAATAGAATCCTTCCCGTTACAGGTTGTATGCTTCAGCTTTTGCAAAATGATTAGTCTTTTTGTTCTTATTTAGATGGGAAATAAAAAAAAAAAAGTCTCTTAGAAATGCCATGGTAAATACAGTCTTTTCTAATGCTAAGTGATCTAGCTGGCTTTTTGTACAAGGTGTATTGATCCTTTAAGAACTTTACAGAATTGTTGTTCTTGTTTTGGTGCAAAGTTGCATGGCTAAATTAAGACAGACAGACAATTTCCTTTAAAATAGTCATTAAGGCTGAGCTGGAGCCACAGTATTAGCTAATGTCATTAACCAAGCTGGGAGAAAGCTGCCAGTTTCAGGAAGCAGAGCCTACTTTGTTGTTTCATTATTGCTGGGAACATATAGGCTGGCTTATGCTAACTGTAGGATTATTTTTAATTTTACATATTTAAATACTGTCCCCCTGCACCAGAGACATGCTTCATCTCCTCAGGTGTGTTTTCCCACTTAACCTATAGCCCCAGCTCTTCAAGCTGCTTACATTACCTCCTTTCCTTGGTTGCTCTTGAGCTGAATTTACTTCAGGTGTAACTTAATTGCCAGGTTTTAAGTCTTTATATTTCCTTCAGATCCACTTCTTGCTTCCTTCCTTGGGATCTTACATTGTGAGGAGACTGGGGTGAGCTCCAAAATACTCTGGCAGAAACACCCAAGCGCCTCTGTGCTCTGAGCAAATTGAGAGCCTGGCTTCATGAGAGCACTGGATGCCTTCAAGAGGGATGTTGCCCCGTTACTGGCATGGGCCAGAGTGGGAGCGCCTGTGAGAAGATGCGTGTAGTAGGCGACAGGTTGTGGAGTATAGGGCTTCCCAGGGCTTGGAGGTTGCTCCAAGACATCAGTGCTGAGTGTTCAAAGTGCTTGGTGAATTTCTCACAAATGGCAGCAAAATTTGAGTTTGAACCAAGTTCCTCAGCAAATGGAAACTGCTGCTTCACTGAAGTGCTTAGGAAGAAGCAAAGTGTGCAGTGGGGGTTTTTTATGCTCTCTTGTTATGGGCTGTTAAGTAACCTAGCCAAATTCTTCCTATCGTAACTGAATCTTTTCTTAAACTAAATTAACCTATAGTTTCAATTAAGTATTGCTTTAAGTATTTGGTATTACACAACTTTCATAGCCTTGAAATGAGTTTTTTAAGGTAACACTTTTTTTCATTTAAGAAGTGTTTTTTTTTTTTTTTTTTTTTCAGTTACTAATGTGCAATTTTAAGAATTCTGTGATAAAAGGTGTTTTGTAAATGTTTAGTCATAAAACTTAGCTTTTAAAAAGTTGCACTTTTACAAGTGAACATAATGGTTTTAAGCCAAGACCTTCAGGGCAGTTTGCTTACCATGCTCTTTGTGATGATGAGCTGCAGAGTTCCAAGCTAACACGCAAATGCTCTTTATTCAGCACTGAGTTTATAAAAGGGCTTATTCTGGCAAAGTTCATCACTCCTTCTCTGGATTTTGTCTAGTTTGTGGAGAGAATAAGGCCCTTGACTCATTCCATACCTAAGATGAACACAGTCTGCTAAACATGCATTTTAATCCATGTAAGCAGATTTTCAAAAGTGCTTCTTGATAACACACCATAGCACTCCCAGAACCCATCCAGTTCTTCAATACAATTGTCTACTATGCAGTAGAGAGGTTTGCAAAAAGTGTTATTGCTCAGAGGAAGCTATGACCTTGCCCTCATAAACTGATTAATTAGAGGTTGTGTGCTTGCTGTCCTAATGACAAAATCATGAAGTCCCAGAGGTTTCTAATATCATAATTTGATGCTCTCTTGAATTCAGCCAATGAAAGAGAGCTTTCATAAATCATGGAGTGGGGTGAACTGCCTTAGTGTCTGAAAAACGTGGCCAAGCTCTTATGTTAAAACGGGAGTACTGTGCAATGAAATATATATGAAACATTTGTGCTTTTGTTTTCATTCTCCACTGCTCTCTGACCACCCAGGAATATCTGTGGCGCAGGTGAACAGAAGGATATTGAGAGCCAGAGGCAATGGTTCAGTTGCCAGTTCCTGAGTGTTTGGGGTGATTGTGTCTCCCTGCTCCAGTCCCAAGAAAATGTGCTTTTTTTTGATGGGAGTTACTAGACTAGAGTCGCTGGATTTGTACCTCTGCTACTTTGCCTTTGTGAATCCATTTGCACAGTTGAAGTGGGCGAAATAGTAGGAATATAGGTCCCAAAAAGAGGCATGTGTTCAGCCATGCTTCCTGATTCCAGTAGAAGAGAAATATCTTGTTTCCACTGATTTGTTCTACAAACACTTCTAATATAGATCTGTGTGACATCTTTGTTTTTACTAAAAATCTCCTAAGAGAGCCCAGTGAACTGTAGGTGTAGAAATCTTTAAAATCTTGGAGCAGAGCTGTTTTCCATGTTTGTGTTTATAAATCATATAATCATTGTTGTGAGGCAACTGTTTTTTTCTTGTTGTTAAATAAGTAGCTCATACAGCTCTGTGTGCTGTATCTTTATCTGTGAATTTAGAGATCAAGAAAAATAAAAATGTAGCTTTGGCGAAAAGTTAGAAATCCAGTTTCTCATTCTGAAATGCGTTCAGGTTGTATCTGCTTTATTATTATAACATTGAAGAAAGTATCTTGGACCCTAAAGAACAAAGTGCTTTATGCTAGGACCAATTGGAGTTGACTGAGATAATAGAGAACTGGGAATTATCTTGGGTCAAGCATCTGAGCAGTCAAAAGCAAACTGTCTTTCAGATACCTATGTTTATTTCAATGACACAAGGTCATTTTATTTGACTTCTGGTCATAAGTCTGTATTTATTTCCTCCCAACAGTTACATTGTCCTTGTGACTGGGTCCTGAGTAGTTTGACAAATCTCAAACATATGCCATTTCCTTCTTGAATGTTAGATAGAAGTATTCTTCATTTTAATTCATTTGCCATTTCTTTCTTAAATAGTTGTGTTTTATATATGTGCATATATGTCTATGTGTGAACATCATGCTGCTAGAACATTACAGGAGCAGGTTTCTTACGGGCTATGAAGACCTTGTAATAAGGTAACCAGAATTAAAACTAGAGTTACGTATTTTTAACCATGAATGACTTTCTTGTCAAATAACCTTGTAATTTAAGTTTTTTTCCCTCTCTTTTAGCCATACTGCACATATACCTTCATCCCCCACTGAGGTTCTCAGGAGCTGATTCTGCTCCTTTTCCAAGGAAACACTTACTATCTTGCAACATATAAAAAAAGAAATCAGAAAGCCAAAGTAATTAGTAGGTTCTAAAGAACAATGTCAGAACATTGATACTAATTTTTGACACTGAGGTATTTAATTTTCCTATTCAATTTTCTGATATTTGCAGGTAATTAAAGTCAAATAGCTGTGACAATACATGTAATTAAATTTTCTTTCTTCATTTCATGACCCTGTTCTGTAGATATGTATTCTGCTCACTGACTGAATTTACTTGCAGCCCTTTCCTCTTTTATTAATAATTAAAAGAATAGTGCTGCATAAAATATTGATCTGTTGCCTGACATTCATTTTTGAAATGTAACCAGAGTAAGAGGTAATACTAAGTACTGCTTTTTTTTTTTTTTTTTTTTTTTTCTTTCCCTGAATAAAAGAAATCTATTGCGTGGAAAGAAATTTAACTAAAAATGCCTATTTATTTTATGATGTGCTGGGCACACACTCTTTTATTTTTACATTGCATAATGCTATCTGTTATATATTTGTTGTAAGTCAAACCCTGCAATTTCAGAAGCTGAAATCATAACTAGATGGTATTTTAATTATTCATTGGAAGTGTATAGTCCAAATGCTATTAGGTTGGTCCTATCTGTTCTTTCATCTTAACAGTGAAGTCTTTCCTTTCCCTCAGCTTCACTATCTTTTAGCTCTTAATTTTGTTTTAGGAGAACCTCATGCTGCTTTTTGTTACAGGAATTTGGTCTATACCTTAAAAATGGCTTTTCTTGTCTGTACTAGGGCATTATTTCAGTTAACTGTTTTGACAGATGACCATACTGTTTGACTTTCTTACAGTCTTCAGTTTTTGTTAATATTCCTTATGATTATAAATGTTTGTTTATAGGAAGTACAAGGGAAATAGTAATGAGAATTTTGATTCTTCTTATACCCCTACGTATGAGAAGGGTTCTCATAATTCTTATTTTCTTCTTCCCCTTTACCACTCCCACAACATTTTTTAAAAATATGTATTGCTCAAAAAGAGAGGAAGGAAGATAGTCCTTATCTATTGTAACTTCTTACTGTTTCTGATTTATCCCTTACTTTTCTGTCACTCCTTCCCGCAACCTTCAAAGTGTTTTACGATATTGGATAAATATTGTCTTACACATAGAAAACTCAGATCTCATAAAAAGAAGGCAAATTGCCTATAGAAGCATGGTGATTTAGTTAGTGCAGGTTTTTTCCTGGCATCTAGTCCAGTATCGTATTCTCAGAGAAGCAGGATGCATGGATACAAACATACTTCAGCCTCCTTCCAGTGTTGGAGACTCAAACTTGTCTTTCACTGTCAGTAGGCTGTGGTTATGTCACCTTGGAAAGTGCTATGTTAGATTAAGACTTTAATTTTAAAATTAATATTCTTTCACTGGTAAGTTAAATATTCATTTCCCACTGACCAGTTGTATTGAAGAAAAAAAAAAAACTATATAGGTATTGTTTGACTGCTTTTATTTTAAAAGGTAAGGCAGAATGTCTTGCTTACTTCTTTGAAAAAGGACGTTTTCATATAAGCATAGGTTTATTTTCATAATTTTGGGGGATTTGGGAACTTATCTCACTCTCTGTTTCCATGCATGCTGCAAATGATGAAAGACATGGGAAATGGCTATACAAAATAATAGTTTTGTAACTTCACCCCTCATGTGGTACATAAAGTGAAAGATTGCAAATAGACAGATGTGCATAAGCAATCTTTGAAATATTTTTGAAAAATACACCCAGACCTTTAGTCTTTGGACAGTAGGATATGGATACGATGAAAGTAACATTCATAATGGTAAATAACTTTGAAAGTGTGTTAACCTTTATGCTGAACTGAGAAAGCCCTTCTTTGAAGGACTCTCCATTTTCCTAATTATTTTCCAAGTTGACTTTGAATGTCATATCTCTGTTTCTGGAAGTAATAACACTTTCTTATGGGTATGAATGTGTTATGCTGCTTTTCTATTTGCTTTTGTTTGAACTTTGATGGTATTTTTTTGTTGTTTAAATTACTGTTCTGTTAGCTTTCTTCTTCCTCAGTTAATGTAAGTTACATAAATTCAGTTTCTATTCCTCCTGTGGAAGAAAACAAATACAAAAGCCTCTTGAGCTTGATGATAGTTCTAAACTACTAGAGTTTTCAAGTACGTATCTTATCTTGAAGTGTTGAGAACCTAAAGGGAAAGGTAATGTATTTCATTTTAAATGTGTGACAAGTGATAAAATGTTGAATTGTTTTAGCTTCTCTAACAAAAGGGTCAAAATTTGAGCTATTATAAGAACTATGATGATGGTTTCCTGGTGGAAGGAACTTCAGAAATGTGTACAGAGACAAAAGAAGTTGTAAATATAAAACCCATGAAGTGGGAGGAAGGCATGTTGTTCACTACGTTTGTTTAGATGTCTTTAGTTTCATATTGTATTAGAAGAATGTTGCTATGTAAGAAACTTGCATTCTCCAAATAATGATACCATCTGTGATGTTTTTGTTTACAGCATTTCTTTTTGCTTAATGTGTATTGTCACAATTTTGTGCAAAATATAATGTTACAATTTAATACTGCAAGAGCTTTGCCTGTATTTCAGTTGCCTTTTTAAAAGCACTATCTTAATTGTTAGATTCATTGCTCTCTTTCCTAGCATTTAGAAAATCAACTGTGTTGAATAGATTTGGCTCAGACAGTATATAAAACTGAAGTGCAGGGGGAAGTGCATACATTTCTGGTTATGGGTTACAATTTTTTTTATTATTATTTTATTTTTCTGTAGTAAGGTAAATCTGAGCATGTTCTTTAGTTCTGCAGTTTTGCTTTGCTCTGTTTATTCACTATACCTGAAAATTAAAGCAAGGCCTGAAGACAAATCTTCTGCATGTTCTGAGTTACCCTTGTTAAAAAGCTCTTTTCAAAGAAAAATCGGAGATGAAATACTGAGTAACATTTTATCAGAATGTAGACATAAGTATTTGGGACCTCTAAGAGTACATCAGATTATGAGATATTCATCTGATTTTCATTCAAACTCTTTTCTGTTTAGTAACTGAAAAGAAGAGGACCTAAAAAAGAGATAATGCTTTTTAGAGGTATCCTTTGATGTAGGTATGGAACAAAGACAGATCTTGTAAGGTTATATTTAGCTGTTGAGAGTTAAGTCATTTGGTGAGTAACTTCTACTGATTTATTTTTTTTCTTTAGTGAATAGTACCCCCAACAATAAGAATTTATTTCGTAAAATCATTTTGCTTTCAGAAGCAAACAAAGGACATACTTAAAAGTGTGTAGAAAATAAACTGTTTTCACACTTTAGCCATATGTGTGAACCTTGGAGGAAATTCTGGGTACCTCTCAGATCCTCCTAAAGAAGATGAGAGAACTATCTTTTGGCTTGTTAAACAGTTTATCAGAATTGCAGTCCCAGAGTCATGTTCTTCTACACAAGGATGAAAGGACAGTCAGGACGCAGCCTTTGCAGCCACACTGTGTTGTTCAGCAGAAGCAATTCTGCTGCGTTTTTTGAACAAGGAATATTACTGTAGTTCCTGTTACTGTGACAGTGAGATCATCCAAGGCTTGTTGTAGAAAAGAAACTGTAGAGACTAACCAGAAATGATAAACTGGGAGAAAAAGCTCAGGAGGTACCAAAAGGAAGAGAAAGCACTTCAAGTTGCCCAGGAAAAGGGTGTTGGAATCACTTGTCATTTCACAGAATTTGAGCACATTGCTTTCCCTGTTGCTTCCTTTCACAATATAATCTGTGATTTTTTTCAGTAATTTACCTACAACAAATACATAGATACATCTAAATATTCACTCAAAAGGCATGCAGAGTGAGGAGAGATTTCTGTGACACCCATTTACTTTTCTAACTGTCCATTTGCGACAGTTGCATGACAGTTATACTCTGCAGGATTTCGAAAAGAGAGCTCTTAAGATGTCACTTTAAATTAAAGCCAAGATTTTGAACAAATAAGTTATTTATATTCTTGATGTAAATTTCAATAGCATGCTGAGACTTACTTTGCTCAGGCAATTTCCTCTGTCACGAAGGTAACTTTATTTAACTGTGAGCATTTTTTAATGTTATATTTAGAAAATATATAAATAACAGGACTAAAGAAAAATAACCACCAATTATGTTAGACGAGGTGACTGATGGTAGGTCCTTACTTCATTCTCTTACAGTTGAGCAACTATTTACAAAGCAGAAATTCCAATTTTAAAAGGTGACTATTAAAATAAATGTCAGGCTTTCCATAGAAGCTGCAGAAGGCTGTTTGTTTTCTTTTTCTGTTTTGAGGAGCTTGTAATTTAATTGTAGAATACAAGACAAATGGAAGTCTGATTTGCAATATTAGTCCTGTGAAACAGGTGTTACTAATTGTTATAGTCATTGTTTGTTCGTAAGGGTGTACCGTATTCCCAAGGGTGTTTTGGGGTAGTGCTGGGCTCTACTGGAGAGTAAATCCTGTGAAAGGACAGTAAGGGAAGAAGAAATGGGCATAGAAGAGGGGCTGGCCAAAAAGTAGGAATACTGACCCTGAGGAGAGGATAGAGGGCAGTGCTTAGAGTTTTCTGGAAGAGTTACAGTCCCAGTTTTCATAGTAGGAGCAGAAGTCAGTTGCCTGACCTAATTTCTAAAAATTTCACACAGTAGGTCTTCGAGCATATCCAAGCAACAACTGCGCTTTCATCAATTCTGAACAGCTGAGCAGCATCAGCTGGGTCATGGTTTTACTGGGGTAGTTGCAAAGAAGATTCCGAGAGAAGATCTCCATCCTGAAAAATGCTGAAAGGCTGCTATTTCTGTTGAGGTTCAAAGCCTTAGCAAGTGGTCAAAGGCTCTAGCTTTTGCTCAGAGAGTGATGTGTTGTCAGAGACGCCAGTGTTTATTAAATTAGCATAATAGTTTGAGACTTGAAAGTCTCTGGAAAGCCTGGGTCTTGAGTTACACGTAGAAATGAAACTTGGTTGTATGTTTTGCTTCAGGCCTCTGACAGTTTGAAAACTAAGCCCCCAAATTCTCTGACACTTACAGAAGGAGTAGATATGATAATTTCAGTGTCTTGGCTAAATCCACTGAGTGATTGCATTCAGCTTATCTAATTTATCTCCTCTCATGTGAGTTGGTTGAGATATTCTCAGTTTTCTTCTTTTTCATGCTATTGTTTAGTTTTGCTGAGTGGTGTTAAATGTGTTGCTGTGCTTTGAACCTGAAATTGTTACATCTTGGTGACGGCTTGCAAATTGCTTTGACATGCTTAAAAATAATCAATTGTTGTATCATTATATTTTCATTGTATTATGGGGAAATTTTCAGAAAATCTTGACTCCTGTTTCAAAATGTACTTGAATAGGCCATTTATGAATACTTATTCTGAGATTTTTCAGATGTAAAGCAGAAGATAGATGAATCTGACTTTGTAGAAGATACAGAGATGAATTCCCTTAACTGAATTAAGCTTATTCTGTGGGATCTGGCATAGATAAAACAAAAGTTTAATGCTTTGTCTACATAGGTAGTTTCGATGAGATTGTTGCATTACTCTACCTGAAAGGGTCTTGCAAACTATTCCTTTAGTTCTATGAAAGTCTAGGCAAGTCACGCATTTGAATCTTAGCCCTCTGTTGATTAACATGGTTAGAAGTGGTCTACTTCAGTCACACTTCAGAACTGTGTGTTCAGTATATTAGGAATGGAATACTGCATGTATCTTTACAGATTTTAGGCAAACTTTCAAGAGGAGATATATATTTTGTATCTCAAGTATGTATTGACAGTGTGTGTGTGTGTGTGTGTGTGTATATATATATATACACACATATATATGTATGTATTATATTGACTGTATATATGTATGTATTTTGATTCCTGTCTTGTTTTGCTTTTGTCTTACCTTTCAGTTTGTGTTCTAAGTTGAAAGAGCTCCTCGTAGATGTATTTTGTTTAGTTAGCAAGTGTGTGTAGCTTGTGATAGACATTGGTCATTCAGTCAAAGTTTCCTCTTTGTGATAGGTGATCAGGCTACCCTGATTGTATTTTGGGTGGCATTCCTGTGACTAGGGGTGGTATATCTTGAGAGTAAATTGCATCTTTAGTGGGGGGAAAGACAAACTATAGAAGGGAGTAGTTGTTTTGATGAAGTATTAATTAAACAGTGATCAATTAATTTATCAGTGATCCCCACTGCTGTGCTGTCTGTGGAACTGTGTGTGTGTTTTCATCCTTTCCCAGTGAATAACAAATTTTTCAGAAAAATGGGTTGGGACCATGTCCCATCCCCTCTCTCCGTGAAAGAAGGAACTTCATTGTTGCTGCTGGTTGAAATAGCAATTTGCCTTTTTGTGCAAAGTCAGCTCTTCCAAAGCTGTGCTTAACAGATTTTGGACTCTGCATAAAGCAGAGTGCAGCCAGCTTTTATTCTGTAAAGCTTGTTTTGGAATCATAAGCCAATGGTAGAATCGAGTTTTGTTTCTCCATAATGCTGATGATCTGAAATTTTTCAGTGTGAGCCCAAAGCAATGAGGACATCACAGCAGCTAGGTTCCTCTGCATCCCTGGAAAAACTGTGAAGATTGTGATTGTCCAGATTTGAGAAAAAGATTTATCTCCGGTGAGGTTACGTGCCTGGTCTGTTGTACAAGCTGCAGCCTGGAGAAGCAATGGCCTGAGTTTCCCCTCTTTTAGTACCTAGCTGAGAACTAGCAGAGTTCCTAGCAGGGGACAGAAGTGACCTCTGTCATGTCTTTCTGTGTAGCAAGTAAACCTGCCTTCCTGCATGGTTTCATGGTGGAGATGCATGGTTCCAGGAAAGAAATGTAAAATAAAGCAAACCAGAGAGAAAAACAAAAATATCATTTTCATTTACTTGTGCGTTTCATTATATACACCAAACTTGAAGGTCCTAATTCTACATTCTGCTAAATTAATTTCTTCCTTTTGATAGTACTGTAACAAATTGAAGAAAGCAATTGGCAGTGGCCAGTACATATTCACTAGCTTCATTTTTGAATCTGTTCTACATCTACTCAATAGGAGGATCAGATTTGCAGTTTAATACCCAAATAAATGTTAACATCTTTCATAGAATAAATATAAAACAATGAAAATTCTCTAGTATACTCAGAGTATACTAGAGTATAATTATAATTATATAATATATATACACTATATGTAATTATAGTATATTAGAGTATAAGAGTATAATTAAGGATTATATGATGGGCTCCTGGCATGATATAATAACAAGCAATCTGCTAATGAGATGTTAAGTAGAAACTCTTCCCCCACCCCTAGGTCAGATGGTGTACGGAGCTAGAGACTGCAGACCTTGATTTTGCAAACTTGAAATAACTTTGAGTAACTTGACATTGAATAAAAAGTATAATTTTCAACATGATAGTAGGTAGAACACACTCATTAATTGAGTAATTCATCATATGTTGTGCGAATTCACTTGCAGAAATAAGCTGAATAGCTGCAGAAGCTGAAAATTACTTCTAAGTGAAGATGACATTAAATTTGCAGGAAGTAACTCTAAAAAACATCATCTCTACTCTTTCAAATATTTAGGAATGCTAAATAATACTTGGGAAAGATATATATTCTTTGAGACTGCTGATCCGTTTTAAAATTAATCAACAGCTGCTAATTTGATAGCTTGATTAAAAATATAATGTGTCCCAAGTATCTTCTGTGGCAAGCAACTTTAAAAGCATTGATCTTCACCCATGAATTTGTCATGGCGCTGTCCAAGAACTGATACATCTTAAAATAATGATGCAAGTAAACGTAAGCTGTAGAAATTTAAAGGTGGTATTTGGCTCCGTAGGATCCTTTGCTGTAAGGAACCATGTCTGATGTTCATATATCGAGATTCTGATGGAGATCCTACTATTGTATGTGTGTTTTCTCATGGGCAATAGTGAGATTGTTTTCTGGGAGTTGGCATGCTAAAATATGATTCTAGCTTTGTGTTTCTATAAAATAATTTACAAAATAGAGTTGTGTGTTATCGTAACATCCTCATAGGAAAGTTCTGGAAGTGTGGTTTGGATGAGTGGACAGTGAGGTGGATTGAGGACTGCCTGGATGGCAGAGCCCAGAGGGTGGAACCTAGTCTAGTTGGGGGCCTGTGGCCAGTGGTGTCCCGCAGGGGTCAGTACAGGGCCCAGGGCTGTTCAACTTGTTCATCAGTGACTTGGACAAGGGCACAGAGGGCACCCTGAGCAGGTTTGCAGACGATACCAAACTGGGTGGAGTGGCCAACGCTCCAGAGGGCTGCGCTGCCAGTCAGAGGGACCTAGATAGGATGGAGAGGTGGGCGGAGAGGAGCTTCATGAGGTTGAACAAGGACAAGTGCAGGGTCCTGCACCTGTGGAAGAATAACCCCAGGCACCAGTACAGATTAGGGGTTGATCTGCTGGAAAGCAGCTCCATAGAGAGGGATTTGGAAGTCCTGGTTGACAACAAGTTACCCACGAGGCAGCAATGTGCCCTTGTGGCCAAGAAGGCCAATGGGCTCCTGGCTGCATGAGGAGCAGCGTTGGCAGCAGGTGGAGGGAGGGGATCCTGCCCCTCTGCTCAGCTCTGGGGAGGCCCCACCTGGAGTACTGGGGCAGTTCTGGGCTCCCCGGTGCGAGAAAGATGGTGGAGCTTCTAGAGAGGGTCCAGCGGAGAGCAACAAAGATGATTAAGGGACTGGAACTCATGAGGAAAGACTAAGCGAGCTGGGCCTGTTTATCCTGGAGAAGAGAAGACTGAGAGGAGATCTGATCAACATGTGTAAGTACCTTAGGGGTGAATGTAGGGAGGATGGGGCCAAACTCTTGGTGGTGGCCAGTGACAGGACAAGGGGTAATGGGTGCAAGTTGAAACACAGGCAGTTCCATCTCCATGTGAGGAAGAACTTCTTTCCCGTGAGGGTGCCAGAGCCCTGGCACAGGCTGCCCAGAGAGGCTGTGGAGGCTCCTGCTCTGGAGATCTTCAAACCCGCCTGGCTGTCACCCTGTGCCCCGTGCTCTGGGTGTCCCTGCTGGAACATGAATCATTCTGTGATTCTATGCTTATTTCTGGAGTTATCTACAAGGAGATTAACATATATCAGAAAGTATTAAAAGCCTAGTCATGCACTGTTTTTTATTGAGTTAGCATAAGGAAGAAGTGAAAGATTTTGAAAAATCAGAGAGTTGTAGGAGAATGAAGGAAAAACAGTGCAAAATCATAGAATCATAGAATGTTTAAGGCTGGAAGGGACCTCTAGAGATCATCTAGTCCAACCCCCCTGCACACGCAGGGTCACCTAGAGCATGTGGCACTCCATCCAAGTGGGTTTGGAAGATCTCCAGAGAAGGAGACTGTACAACCTCTCTTGGCAACCTGTTCTAGTGCTCTGTCACCCTCACTATCAAGAAATTTCTCCTTAAGTTCCTGTGGAACTTTCGGTGTTTCGGTTTGTGGCCGTTTTCTGTAGTCCTGTCAGTGGCCAACACTGAGAAGAGCCCAGCACTATCCTCCTCACTCATTTACTGGGGAGCCCAGAACTGGACACAGTACTCCAAATGTTTAGGATCCCTTTCCTTGACCTGCTGCAGACGCTCCTCCTAATGCAGCCCAGGATCCCACTGGCCTTCTTGGCCACGAGGGCACTGCTGCCTCATGGGCAACTCGTCGTCCACCGTGACACCCAGATCCCTCTCTGCAGAGCTGCTCTCCAGCAGGTCGGTCCCCAGCCTGTCCTGGTGACCGGGGTTATTTTTTCCCAAGTGCAGGACCTTGCACTTGTCTTTGAATTTCATGAGGTTTCTCTTCGCCCAGTTATCCAGTCTGTCCAGGTCCCTTTGGATGGCAGCGCAGCCCTCTGGGCTGTCAGCTGCTCCTCCCAGCTTGGTATCATCAGCAAACTTGCTGAGGGAGCCCTCTGTGCCTTCATCCAGGTCACTGATGAATAAATTGAACAGGACTGGGCCGAGGACTGACCCCTGGGGACACCGCTAACCACAGGCCTCCAACTTGACTCCGCGCCACTGATCACCACCCTCTGAGCCCTGCCCTC
>VZSV01000104.1:953327-968292 GCA_013398735.1 Nothocercus julius
TCTAAATTATCCCAAAGAAATGCGTATTCGAAATTCTTTACTCTTAGAAAGAGGTTGTGTTTAAAGATTGCTATCTTTGCAAGCATTTTCATTAAAATGAATTTAATTTACAGTTTTATTTTGTGCTTTAGTGGTCAGTCTGTTTCAGGTTTTACTTACTGAAAGATTAATGAGTCAAAAGCAGCAGTTTGACAAGATACTGAATAAAAAGAACATGAGTTTACTTTGTTCACTCCTTGGTCCTTGTTCACTTTGTACTTCGAAATACCGAAATCTACCTTCCATGTGCTACTGTGTCATGGTATGGGACTCAGGGACATGGATAGGCTTCTGAGCACATTTTGCAAAACTTTTGCGAAGGTGGGAATTCTAAAATCTGCATATATTCATAATCTTTAAGATGAAGCTATTTAAAAAAAAAAAAAAAAGGCAAAAAATATTTCAGACTAAGAACACACACAAAAAAGCATTTCATTGGAAAACTTGAAAACAAAAGTTAAAAGTGGCTCAGGACAAGCATAAATTTCTTTTTGTCTTCAGGGTTTTACTCATTGCCTAACACTTGGCCGGAACGCCATTGGAATTCCAGCTAAAAGATGATGTTGATGTACTACTAAGCAGTTTCTTTTTATTAACTTTCTGTTAATAAAATAAAAAAACCTAAATGTTTAGCTGACTTCAGAACACGCAAAAATTATTTTTAAATAATAAGGATTTTCTTCTCAACTGAGGTTAAAAATTATTCATGTTGTGTTCTTTGAGTGTTCCTCTTTTTTAAAAAAATTAAACTGATCTTTTAAAGGTGTAATGGCTCATGTTTTTCTTTTGAGTCTTGTTTATTGTACCTACACAAATAAATGCACGTAAGTTACATATGTGGTTTTGCTGTGAAGGCATGAAAGATGTATTTTAGTATGATCATATGTCACTGCTTTTGCATGAATTAAGTTTGTACAGATATGCTACTATCTCAAGAATGTAAGCTAAATCCAGTGCTGTCCCTTTTGTTCATCACTAACTCTAGTAAGTAAGAGAAGTGCCTGTCTGGAGAAAAAGGGTTCTGTTATGCATCAACACCTGCATGAAGACTAAAATTCTCTCACTACAGTGCTCAAACTTTTCAGCTTCAGAGCTCCCTTCTTGATATCTGCACTGGTTGCTGCCTTGCATTTCTCACCCATAAACCTGTTTGTGTCCCCATACTCTAGCATCACCGAAGTGCTGCATCTCCAGTGCAGTGTCCTGTTAGGAGTACCTCATGTTCCTCAACCTTACCCTTCCCTCCCCCAGATTCGCACCGTCAGGTTCCGACAAAGCTAGTTCTGCCCTTATGCGGCCTTTCCTTGTGCTCTCCCTTTTTGGTGTTAGTATCGGGGCTGTCCTCACAGTGTGACTTATTTGCAGGCTATCTGCCAAAGCATGTGCTTTGGTTTACTTGTTTAAAACGCACTGAAGTATTCTTTGCGCTGTTTATTTTCTGAAAGATGCTTATCTGTTTTTTTGTGTGAGAAGACACATCTACCACCAAGCAAGAGAAAAAATCCTATATGTGTGGAGCAGTGATGCTTATTGCACAGTTATTGCTTACATACGTTTGTGTGTGTTTGTATATGTACACACACAGCACTTGGTCTGGGTGGATGTGCTTGCCTGCATCCAGCGCGTCTTGTGTCATGGACACAAGAGCAGATGCTTGGCTGAAAGTAGCTTTGAACTGTTCTCTCTGCCTCTGTAAGTTCTAACTAGAAAACTTAGTGGTAGCAGACCGTATGTTCTGCTGGGGCCTTGGGTAAGGACAGGTGACAGGTGACAAATTTTACCTGTTACGGTGAACCGAAAGTGGGACTTCCAATGGCATGTGAAGGATTCTTCAAGCAAAGTCAGCTGGGCTTGAATCTTGGGATTAACTCTTAATAAAGATGCACGCTCTTGTGTACATAAATATTTAATGCCTATTAAGAGAAATGTACTCCAAGTGTTAGAGTAGTGGAACAACTTACAGAATTCAGCAAATTAATAATGTATACCTGTTTTTGCACAAATGCATACATATCAGTTCATTTATTTACAATATATGAATTATTGATTGTTAAAACCAAATGTTAAACAATTTCTTTAAATATATAATTATTTTACCTTTATATTAAGTAATGGTTTTTGATCTTAGTTTCATGTCTTCCTTTCTCTGCAACAGTTCTGTGAACGTTTGAAAATGCAATAGATGGTTAGATAAAAGATATCTTTTTTTCTTTTTAATGTGTGTGTTGAAGAATGGGCCATATACCTGTCACTAAATATTTGCTGAACAAAGGTCTGTATTTGAACCTCTTCCACATGAATATAATTTATGCGCTTTTCCCTAGAAAAACTGGATGGGTTTACTATTTGCGTAAGTGTGTGTATGGAACAGGATTTTTATTTGTTGTCTTATTGAATATAATGAAATTAAGCAGAACTCGTCGTTTCATTCTGAATTGTATGAATAATGGCATTTGTTAATAGGAGCTGATGATAGTCAGGTATTAGGTTTGAATACTTTTGATTTGTAACCCTTACTCAGAAGAGTTTTCTTTGTTTTTGGAGGAACATGTGCTATTAGAGAAAATGTGTATTTTGATGTGAAAATGTTGTTAGATTTTTGTTATGTTTTGTTTTATTAATCTACCTCCCTGAAAATAATCAACAGTTCTTTCCTCTGTTTCATTTTGCTGATCTCCCTTTGACCAATAAGAGTTCCACAGTCTTTAATAGGACAAACTCAACTTTTGTATCTTCCTGAGGAATGAAATCATCCCTACTTCTCCATCCAGTCATGTTTTGGTTTTGACCTTATGGTCTTGGAGGAGTAAAAAATGATGCTCTGCAGACCTGGCATTGTTAAGGCACTGTGTGTAGATGGTACTAGAAAAGAGAGTACAGTTTGAATTTAAGTTTCTGATGCACTTTCTGTTCAACAGGTTTATTTGAAATGGAAAAAAAATAAACCATTTGTCAATGGTAAAGGACCAAATATGAAAGTGAGCTTTTAAGGAACAGACTTTGTTTCTTGCCTAGGAGCATATAAGAGGAGATCCTCATTTATGTGCCCTTTACAAAGTACAAAGAATGTGTATGTATCAGACTTTCACAATGAAGCCTTATCTTCCTAAAATATGGTATGAATTTTCTCTCTAGCAGTAACACCTGACTCTCCCCCAACGCCTTCTAAGTTCATGGAAAATTCCTATCGTAGTCATTACTTTTTAAAATTTCATAGATATAGGTGTTCCAAAGATAATGTTACTTGACTGTTTATATCAAAATGTTATTGAATTCTACATATTTGCATTTTTTCACTAATTTTTAAGAGCCTTCTGATCAGCCCAACTGATTTCTCTGCTTCTTATCCAAAATACTATTTCAGATATGCGGCAGGTAATCAACATTGGTGAATAAATAGTTCAGATGTAATTTCTTTTTCAGGCGAAAAAATCCAGTGCTCTTGATTACATTAGAGCTTAATTCAGAGGAAAAAATAAAATCTGACAGAAGATTTCTGCAGAGTGGCTCTTCCAGTTAACTTGATGATTTCTACAGGGGAACACCTCTGAATAATTCATGACAGACAGAAGCAAGTGCCTCACTGGCCAGTGACTCTGAAGAAATCGTGTTGGAACCAAAGTATCCTATGTAAAATGCATAGTAGTCTTAATGCTCATGTTTAAGTATTAATAAGTTTGCTCCTATAGGATAGTCAGAGGTGCATTCAGACTGGAATCCCAAGCAGTGTTCATGTCTATAGCTTCTGAAGCTGTCATGAGTCGTCTGCTTTAAAACAGAACTAAATGGCTGGTCTATGTTGCCTGAAGTAGTACCAGCCTCCAGTTCTTGGCAAGCTGAATTAACTGCTGAGAGTGTGATATCAAAATTTTATAGATTGGTCTGGAATGACTATAGGGATGAAGGAAATAACCCTCCTTTACATTGTTGTCCTTCCAGAAGAGTTAAAACTTGTTGGTGTAGAGACTTATGTGGAAGAACAGAGGAAAGGTTTAATAGAAATGAAATATCTTAAAAATTGAATTACTAGTAGCTAATATGCAAGGAAAGCACTGTAAATACCCCAAATTGTGTTTTAATTTCCATATTTATTAAACAAGTTAAATATTTGTTGTGCGTTTAAGCTTCAGTTCTGCTTACAGCCTGTAGCTGCTTCAGTAATAGTGCTGATAATGGATTTTATCTGAGAATCTAAGGAGTTTACAAAGGTTGCTTAATTTCTGTGTCCTAATTCTGGTTTCAAGAACTGCCAACTGCTCTATGCTTGGAAAGCACTGACTAAAATAATAGTGAGTGAATTATTGTTCTTATTTAACCATGTCAGCAGTGCTATTCAAGGCCAGAATTTGTCCTCTACAGCTATTGTAGCTGTTGAGTGCCCCTTTTAGATGGGGCTGGTCTGCTCCTTTTGCTTCTTCGCTGCTCTCACCAGGGCTTTGTGCAGTGGCTTAAGGACTTCACTATAGCTTATAACAGTAGTTAGAACATCCTAGAGCGAAAAATATGCTCCAATGTGCAGTGGCATCCAGAGGTCAATCTGTATAACTTAGGAGAAGACCTTCAGTCTCCTGTACAGTGGCTCTAAATAGCTTTGTGTCAGCTATGATGTAATGTAAACTAAAAGCAGCAAGAGCTCAAGCATGTGGCAATACTCCAAAGTAGTGAAGCACAATCCACACTTGCACATATATAATCTCAATCTTACTAATTAAATAATTAGTAACATTTTCTGAAAGATTTTTGTTAAAAACTCAAAGGTTTTACCGTCCATCTAGGATAACTGTTTCACAGAATCACAGATAGTTAAGGTTGGAAGGGACCTCTAGAGATCATCCAGTCCAGCCCCTGCTCCAGCAGGGACACCCAGAGCACGGGGCACAGGGCGGCAGCCAGGCGGGTTTGAAGATCTCCAGAGCAGGAGCCTCCACAGCCTCTCTGGGCAGCCTGTGCCAGGGCTCTGGCACCCGCACAGGAAAGAAGTTCTTCTCACATGGAGATGGAACTGCCTGTGTTTCAGCTTGCACCCATTACCCCTTGTCCTGTCACTGGCCACCACCAAGAAGAGTTTGGCCCCATCCTCCCTACATTCACCCCTAAGGTATGTACACATGTGGATCAATCTTCTGTCAATCTTCTCTTCTCCAGGCTAAACAGGCCCAGCTCACTTAGTCTTTCCTCATACAATAGATGCTCCAGTCCCTTAATCATCTTTGTTGCTCTCCGCTGGACCCTCTCTAGAAGCTCCACGTCCCTCTTGTCCTGGGGAGCCCAGAACTGCCCCAGTACTCCAGGTGGGGCCTCCCCAGAGCTGAGCAGAGGGGCAGGATCCCCTCCCTCCACCTGCTGCCAATGCTGCTCCTCATGCAGCCAGGAGCCCATTGACCTTCTTGGCCACGAGGGCACATTGCTGCCTCGTGGGTAACTTGTTGTCAACCAGGAATCCCAAATCCCTCTCTGTGCAGCTGCTTTGCAGAAGGTCAACCCCTAATCTGTACTGGAAATCTGTTTGAAATAATACTATATGCTATATCTATTTTTAAGCAGAAGCAGAAAAAATAATTTTTGCTTGCCAGTTTCTTAATGATACTGTATTTAGCTCTTGGATACTGCCTTTCTCTTTTTCAATGTGCCTTACAGGATATAATAGTTTTTAATTAAACCAATTCAGTTGGACAAAGAAATATTTTAATGAAGCTCTGTACTGTCATTAACTTTAATTTAATGGCACTTGGAGTACATTGAACCAGGGAACTGTTATGACATGTTTATATTTCAGTGTTCCTTGGATCAAAAGTCTGTGCTAATAAAAGGTATTTATAGTGCTCTCTGTAATACATAGGTCATCGATTCTAAAAGTTGGAAGGAACAGTATGGCATGATTACAGAGAAGTATGTGTGATTTTGCAGAAATCTAATCACTGAAAGTATCTCAGTGTATTTTAGTCTTGAAAAGAAATCTTATGCTGTTTATGATGAGTATGATTTTTGACAATGAACGAGCAAGACGATTTCAGATCATGTTGCTGCAAACTAACAATTTCATATTGGGTGATGTGGTAACTGGCCACAAGTGTTTGTCATACAAACTTGGGTTTCTTCAGCCTTTCACTCCTCTCTGCCTTTACTTTGACTTTTATCGTCTCCTTCAGACTAAGAATTACATTCTGCTGTCCTTGGGTTTTCTTTTGACATATTCTCTTTCCAAATTAGGACATAGCCTGACCCACTTCTTTGAAAGGAGTGTGCTTAATTTATCTTTCCTTTAACTTTTGTCTGAAAAAATTCTAAAAAGCAGATTTCCCAGCTTTGCCAACCAATCAATTGTCAGAACTTTCCTTTTTCCTTTTGTCTTTTTTCATTGGTCAGACTCGGAAATTATTTCTCAGTGTTTCTGGAGTTTAACTGTATATAAATTAGTTCTTTAATTTGCCTTACTGTGCTAACCACTTTACACTAACATTGTTTTCCAAGATGACTAGCCTTTCCATTTTCTTTTCTTTCCATTTTCTTTCCTCCACAAGCCTCATTTATCAGTATGAGATTTCAGCACTAAATGGTTTATAAGACTGTACATTAAAATTCAACATAGAATTTTGTACACTTGTGGCATTAGCCTTCTGTATGCTTATGTTTTAATCTTGGTCCTCAGGAAAAATCTTAATAATTTTATCTTAAGAGACCTCTTCAGTTTTCATGTATGTTCGCTGACATTTTTTAGCTCACAGCTTTCTACTGAGCATTTATTGTGCTGTCAATTCTTTTGCCTCTTGTGAGGAGGACCCCAATGTTGCTCAAATATAGGGCATATATAAGGGGGTATTTATAAGATCACATTGGTGCTCTATTGTCTCTCTCAAATCCCATCCCTCAGTCATTTATGTGTTGGAATGTACAAGGCTTTCGTCTTGTGTATCTGCTTTTCTTTGAGGAAGATAAAACACAAGCCAGGAGCCTTCCCTTTTTCCAGCACAGCTTTGCTCTGATGGAACCCGGAGTCATAGAACCGTAGAATCCTTAAAGTTGGAAGGGACCTCTAGAGATCATCCAGTCCAACCCCCCTGCACACGCAGGGTCACCTACAGCAGGTGGCTCAGGACTGCGTCCAAGCGGGTTGGGAAGATCTCCAGAGAAGGAGACTCCACAGCCTCCCTGGGCAGCCTGTGCCAGGGCTCTGTCACCCTCACTGTCAAGAAATTTTTCCTAAAGTTCCTGTGGAACTTTTGGTGCTTCAGTTTGTGGCCGTTTCCTCTAGTCCTATCAGCGGCCACCACTGAGAAGAGGCCGCCCCATCCTCCTCACTGCCACCCTTGAGGTCCTTATAGACACTGCTCAGGTCTCCTCTCAGCCTTCTCTTCTCCAGGCTGAACAGCCCCAGCTCTCTCAGCCTTTCCTCACAGGGCAGATGTTCCAGGCCCCTGATGATCCTCGTAGCCCTGCGCTGGACTCTCTCCAGCAGCTCCACATCCCTCTTGCACTGGGGAGCCCAGAACTGGACACAGTACTCCAGGTGTGGCCTCACCAGGGCTGAGTAGAGGGGCAGGATCCCCTCCCTCGACCTGCTGCAGACGCTCTTCCTAATGCACCCCAGGATCCCCTTGGCCTTCTTGGCCACGAGGGCAGTGCTACCTCATGGGCAACTTGTCACCCACCATGATGCCCAGGTCCCTCTCTGCAGAGCTGCTCTCGAGCAGGTCAGTCCCCAGCCTGTACTGGTGACTGGGGTTATTCCTCCCCGGGTGCAGAACTTTGCAGTTGGCCTTGTCCTATGGCACAGATGTGATGAGCTTGTGCAGTGCTCGGGTAGTGGAGACTCATGGTGTTAGCAAACTCTAGCTGCTTTTGTGGCTGTTCAGTGAAGTTGCTGAACATGTATCAGTGCTTGTGGCCTCTCTGTGCCAGCTCCACATGGCACGCAGTGAAGGTGTGATGCAGGAGAATTGGCTGAAAACATTTAAACCTGGTGACACGCAGCAGGGATAGGTTGCCTCAAGGCACAGGTAGGCTTGTTCTCCGTGTCTCCGTCCTTCACCCTGGTAGTTCTTATCATGCTAACTTGGACAAGAAGCCGAGACCTTGATGGCTAAAGGCAAGATATGCTCAGATATTTTCTTGAATATAATTTTATTTGGCATGAAATTTCCTTGAATTATAAGTGACTACAGACCTGATGTTACCCCTTCCTTAGGTGGAAGCTTATGCAGAGTTAATGTTTAGTAATGAACAATAATATTTTTTTTAACCTTTTCGGATTTTGCCTTAGTGTTTGTTATCTTTCTGTCTAGTGAGAAGATATTTTCTTTGATTAAAATGAAACTTCGTGTTCTGATTTCTCTAAGACCCCAGGAGAATCCCATAGTTTTTAACACTAAGCCTGCTCAAAGTCACTTTTACTTATGCTAGTGATTTGTTTTAATTAGTGGCTATGTGTGATAGGGACATAGACTTCTGATGTTTACTTAGCTTTTGTTGTTGTTGTATAAGCAACTGTGCTTTGGAAGGGGAATATTTATGCAAGAGTTGACTGTATCTGACAACACTGATAAAGTCGCAGAGCAGTGCCTGTTGGGAACTCCCATAAAGCTCTATGACAATTCAAGAGAAACTATAAAGTTCATTAAAGGTTTCTAAGAAGGTGCTAAGCATGCGCTTAATGCAGATACATAGTGTACAAGATTTTATCAACATGTGACTTGAATTCTACTTATTTTCCTTTGTTCTTTATCTGGCGCTTAAATGTTTCCAACTGCCACAACTTAAGAATGTAACAGAATCATGTCAGTCACTCAACTTATTCCATTTTCCCTGGAGTTTTACTATAGCTCTAGATAGTCTTCTGTGGTACCAAGAAGTTTCTCAGTGCTTTTTTGCTTGCACTATATGCTTACTTTTGAACATGTGTAAGCACTGAAACTGTTGTTATAAAACATGACCTTCATGGTGTGCATTTGAAGTATTGTGTTCAAGAGTGTTGAAAAAAAAATTAAATTTGATTAAGTTGCCTTATGATAAAGGTAAGTAATAGCAATTATATTGATTTTCCTCTTAGAGGATCAAACTTTTATGGTGAGGGAATAGATTGTGTAGCCCAGAAATAATGCTATATTAATGGGAGGAAGACAGTGCAGATGGTCAGGAATCAAAATCATGAGATTGTGAAAAATTGATGATAGTTCATGGGAAACCCTGTCAGTAAGGCTTCTGTAAGAGTGCAATCAGGAAAGAGAGAAATAGCTAGGAAATTTCCTATCACAATGGAGACACTGAAAAATGTGGTTGGAGGTTTCCTGGAGCAGAGAAAGTGCTGGTACAATAAAGGGAAACTGGATGGATTTGGAAGGTTATTTATCAGGTTGTATCTCCCAGTGTACACACTTGCATGCATATGTGCGGCACACCTGCCTGTGTGTATATGTTAGCATCAATATATGCATAAGTGAAGGCTGTATTTGCACTTTGAGTTTTTGAGAATATGCTTTTCCAGCTCATGTTGTATAGTTTCTGGTGTCAAAAGAATCCTTTTGCTGGGCTGTACTTCATGCTGTGTTGCTGGAGTAACCATGTATAGTTATTAGGTATAAAATATTTTCAAACAGAATTAATTAGTGGTGAACCCCAGCAATTGCTTTCTCTAAAGGAGGAATTGCATAGATTGTGTTATGAGTGCATATGGAGTTGTATACAGGTCTCCTTTTGGGAACTGTCTCAATTTTTACTCGTTCTTGGATATCTGTTCCCTTATGCTTAAAAACATGTTGAAGTAGAGTTTTGCAGCTACTGGTCACATTCTGAAATGTGTGTATATGTATGTGAATATAATTTAAGAGCAGCAAGAGGAATTAAGAGAAATAAATTAAACAAATTGATAGTTCATCATGTATCTCAACTTCGTAGATTGTCTGTATGAAGTTGTTTTTCTTAGTCACAGACATGGACAACAAACAATAATGCATCTACTATGTTGGGTTGAGATTTCGCTAGGCACCATGGCTTGCAATGGAACTTGGGTGGCTTTGTGTTCCTTTGAAAACCCCTATGTCAAATAGTACTTGAGAGCACTGCTGAATGTTTATAAACATGGCTAAGCTGAAGTGCACAGACAAGTGTCTAAAGGAAGTTATAGAAATCAGGAGCTGCCTTTGGCTACAACAGCAATTGTGGCTGCTTACAAGGAAAATCTTCTGAATGGAATGGCTTCAGTGGAAGGCCATTTAAAATTTTAAAGTACTTAGGAAATAAATGGCAAAAAGAAAAGCAAAAATCTTGAAGCTGTAGGTGGCTTTTGAAAGGGTTCAAATGGTTATATAGATAACCACGGCACTGTGGGGCGGGAGTGGGGAAACAAGTCTGTTAAGCTATTTAGGATTTTAGAAGACCTATTCTGGGGAATGAATCAGGAAAAATACCACACACTGTTATGTGAGGAAAATTAACTTCCTAATTTCATTATCTCTTTGCCAGAAATAACACATCTGAGGAAAGTGTTTTTTTATTATTTTTATTTGTGTTTATAATTCAATTCCTGTTCTTCACACAAGAACTGTTTTACTATAACAACTTCACTAGCACCCAGTAGGGTTTGTACACAGCCTGTGAACATTTTTTTTTTCTTTGAAAACACCTTCTAGAAAGCACAGGGTTTGTCATGGTTGGGTGGAACTCCGCAGCACAGAAGCATCCGTTAGATCTGGTGGCAGGCTAATTAGATGTCTGCCTTTTGGTGCATGATATTAAGATGTAAATTCTAGCACATCCAAAAGTTCATGCAGTTCCAGGCATCGGTCAATTAGACAAAGGAAAAACAGGTCAATTTTATTAGACTCCATGACTTGGGCAGTTGATTATCCTGAGAAAACACAGGGCTTGGTACTTCACTGGAGGGTTTGCTTTGGTTATTGATTAACTGCTGCCTCCTGCTCTACTGACCTTCACTAATTTGTAGTATTGTCTGTCATTCCTTATCTGCAGCTGAGTGGGGAGGTTCCTGTGTAAACATCAACATGGCTGAGGTCAAGGGGGGCTTCATCTGTCTCTGTAGTCTGTTCAGGTTAATTATGTGAATAGCCACGCCACAAGCTTGCTGCAGGCCCACCTGAAAGTCTGCAGCCTTTGTCGTGCTGTCACTGTTTTAATCGTAACGAAATGAATCATGGAAATGGCTATGGGTCATTTAAACACATTGTGAGTTGCTTCTGGTGCAGTCCCGTGCCAGTCCCAGGCTCCCGCCTTCCACAGCGGGGCAAAGAGGCCCTCTTGGATTTGTCCACTCTGGGCTTGGCCACTCAGGGTGTCCTGGCTTGTCCTGGCTACGCGTGGCCTGTAAGATAGGACTTACTCTGTTGTTCTGACCAGAGAAAGTCCCCACCTTGGCCCATCGGCAGGGAGGCTGCAACCGGGAGGAAAGTGCCCCAAGCTTTCACTTTGAAAAGCTGCAATAAATACCCTAATGCTCTATTTATCCATTTTGGATATGTCTGTATGAAGTGGAAAAATACGTCAGTGTTCCCTGGGACATGCCTGGATTCCAACTTTTAAAGAAATGTCTTTTTAGTGTTTTTACCAATGTAATGTTTAAATGGAAAATCGGCACTTGTGTTAGGCAAAGACATTGTGGCAAAAGTGTTGTAGGATCACTGTTTTTTGGCAATTTCTGTATCACATTTTTGCAGATGGAGGGATGCATATATAACAAAAAATGACCTTTTTTCTCCTTTACCTTCTTATGAAATATTGGTTCTGTTTGCGTTATTTCCTATAGCCGTATATCATACTGTATTTTATGTTGACAATACCATCAACTTTTTCTTTTATTAAACATTTTAAATGTTCTTATTTTAATTTCATCTCACTGTTCAACATATAGCAAGCTTTATGTTTCAGCAGGCAATTTTTTATTTCCTTTGTTTCTTCCCTCTGGATATTTGCACGTAGATACCTTGTTTTCCCCTCACTCGACTTTGACTAAGCTGTTATATGTGGTAGTTCCTCCACATTTTTTACCCCTAGGCATGCTGATGTTGCTATTTGAAGCTTTTCAGTAAGTTGTCTAGGTACATACTCAGAAGCCTTGGTGCTAGGATTTAGCAAGCAAATTACTACTTTTCTTTCCATCATGGGATGGAGGACCCAAACATGCTTTTTTGCTTTTCTACTTTATATACCTGTGTGCTCTCCTGATTATTAATCAGCTTCATTTAAGTATTTGAATTCTTTTCCATGCAGTGGTTCTAGTTTGACATTTTTCAGGTTGACTTGCAATATATTTTGTATTTCAAAACTTCTGTGATTTCCAAACAATACATTTACATATTCATAAGCACTACTGACATGGTATCAAACAGGAATAAAATGTATGCTTGTTTTTTTCTACTATAGTTTGTGAATGAGAATACCGAATGATTTTTTCCTATGCTCCAACTTGATCCAAACATTACAAAAATAGAGGGGAAAGATTCTTTAAGTTCTAATTCTGAATCAACTTGGTGTTTACTCTGCCTTTTCTTACTCTGCCTTGAGTATCTGGAAAGATGGTGGGTGAGTTAACGAACAGTCAGCAGTTTCACTTTGACAGAAGTCAATGAAAGTCTTTTTAATGGCATTTTACCCTCCCTATCCTCCCTCCAGCCTTGCTGCTTTCAATTACTGTTCAGAAACAAATGTTAATCCACATGGAATGTGGAAAGGACTAAGATTCATTCTGTGCATCTTGATGAATATTTGAAAGACAAAAGCCTGATGAATTTGCGTCCAGCACTACAGTTTTTGTAGAAAAACTGCATTTCTGAAACAAGGCAAGCTGAGACCAAAAAGTTACTGCCTGTAGCTTGAGGACTTTGCTCTTGCTTTGACTGATGTTGTGCAGCTGTGAATCCTTCAAGGTGATGCAGCATAAATTCTGAATGGTATTGCTGACAGGTACAAATGATGAAGCAGAAAAATAACCTGTCTGCATATTTAAGCCTGCAGTTGTATTGCACTGAATTTCCTTTAACTTGTTCCCCTGTGTTTCTCGCACTGTTTTCTTTGGAGGAACACTACTATTTCTGTATTTGAGAGCCTTAATGGTCTCTTCTTCAGCGTGACAAAGCACCACTTTTGCCCACAAGTAAAGCACAGATGAAAGAAAATAAGCTAATTGATGTACTTGGGAAAATGCAGTAGAATGTGTTTTCAAATTCAACTCCTTTGAATTTGCACACTACAAAGAGTTTTAAAAGAAAGCTAGCATCTCACAGTTTTCTGGGAGGTGAGAAGAAAAGGACAAAATCATTCATGAAGAATGCTTTAAATTACTTGTAGAGGAAAGTGGGAAAAAAGAAAATTGTCCGACACTTTTGGTCTTAGCAGAGCTTCGTATATATAGCATGTGTGTTCTTGTCTTATATTTCCCTCTGTCAGCTGGCGGACATCTGTCTCGCTGCCTTCATAATATTGCTGGAGTGAAGTGCAGGTGAAGAATATACAGAAATGAAGGCAAGGTCAGGCCCCAAATAAAAAAAGCTTTCTGGGCTCCACCAAGCTCCTTATGTCCTTGCAGTACAGAAAGCTTTTTTCTCCTGTTAAGAGCGCTTCATCTTAGTGACAAGTGAATGACTGAAATGCAGAGTGAAGCAGAGGAGAGGGATGGGGCTAATTTGATTTTTGCCTAGGTTTCCAAGATATAGTCAAGGACTGACTGCATCTGAGGAATTCTTTTTTTTTAAAAGAAAATAAATTAGAGCTTGTAAGAAGATGATCACGGCCTCCTAAACTTACCAAACACTGTGTGAGCTCTAGGTTTAACACTGATACAGATTGTAAAGAAGTAATACATTTTTTTTTAATGCATTTCATCAAGAATAATTTCAAAGTGCTTGCAAGAAGCAAGTAACCTCTGTACAAACAAATGTAGTGTATGCCAGAGACCAAGTGAGTCTAAAGACCGTCTTATAAAATTACCTTCTTTTTTTTTTTTTTTCAGGAGTTATGTTTTAATACTGCTGAAAATTAGGCAGTCTTGTCACAAAAGTGAGATTTTGAGGTGTTTGCAAATGCTGTATTAAGAATGTGTCATACAGTCTGTGTGTATGTTTATGTACAGTGTTATGTACAGCCTCAAGTAATTTGTACAGAGGATTTTTCTTACCAGGATTATACCAATCCTTTTAATAAGACAGTCAACTCTTTGATCTAATGAGCATATGCATTTCATGTTGTCCATGCAAAATGAGCCTGCTGGTAAGAGAATGGGGTGTTGAAACTGAGGGCAGGGAAGGGCTGATGAGGAAAATTGCCTCTATCAGATGATGGAAGAAGGCACCAGTGCCTTGAGGAAGAACTCAGCTGGAACCCGAAATGAGCAGGTTGGTGTCAATACCGGGGCTCTGGAAAGTCTGTGAATACAGTCCAGTGGGGAAGACATGTCAAACCATGAAGAAAAAAATAATAAACAAAACAAGTGTAACCCAACCACAGCAAACTGTCCTTTAAATTAAGAGGGATGTGCAGTACTTAATGTTGGAAATGTCAGTGTGAGATGTTCATGTACGTAACTAACTATTCTCTTGTGTTTTGAACAGAGATGTTCAATGCAAGGAGAGAATTTGCTGTCCCACAGTATGACAAAGCAAGGAACTGGAAAATTGTCTTAGGTTCAAGATAACTGGTCTGAGTTTTGGAGGTAAAAGGAGAAAAGCTGGCTTCCAAGAACCTGATAATAAAGCAGCAGGACCCCTTCTGGGAGATCAGATAAACCTCCTAATCTTGCTTTTCTGGCTTTTCATTCAATATGTTGTCTTCCCCAACTTTTTCTGGTGTCTTTCTACTTAGTCTTAAGAATTTCAGGAGAGAATGTTAATCTTTTGGTAATCTTTATGCTGAGAATGTACAGGCAGATGATGGGAGTAAAAAGCAAACTTCAGCTATAGAAAAGAGCGTAATCTGCTGGGTT
>VZSV01000104.1:968312-987843 GCA_013398735.1 Nothocercus julius
GCTTGCCTGAAGGGTACAGTGAAATGTTGCTGGTTCCATATAAACCCAGGGATTAAGTCTGCTGCTCTGCTTACCTGACTTTCTTGTCCATGAAGAGGGTTTTGAATAAAGCATCCAGCCATGGCCTTGTCTGAAGAATTCACACTTCCTGGGGAGGTGATATTTGTTTCACAGTGTCAAAATACCCCAAACTGCTGGAGACCCTTATGTGAGCTAAAGCCAATGGGCAGAGGCAGCACTTTTTTTTCCTGGGCTAACTGGAAGCAAGTAAGTCGGAGATGAGAGCAACTATGTATTACTGCTGGTGGTAGTTACAGGGGTAGCTGCATCTGTGACTTTCCACTCTATATGGGGCACATTTTTAACTAAGCTTGACTCCTTGGTGAGGTCAAATGTCCATCTGCCTGCTTGATAGGATCAAATGGAGTTGCCTGTTGATGAATATAGAGTTTTATTGGCATCCTCTCTGCTCCTGATGCCCTGTAGTACAGGCATATGTTGAGCCAAAAACAGTATCTTGATATCTAATAGGTTTAGAAGGGTTTTTTTTCCTTAATTTTTGTTCTGAGTAGAATCCCATACTTCTCAGTTTTAGCCTGTGTCACCAGTCTGAAACAGCTGTATTTTTCAAAGGCATTTTCTGTTTCATTCTATTTGGGCAAATAGATGCAGCAGCCTTACTCTGAGAAGTTCCTACCCCAAAACACCCCAAACCCTTTTCTCTTCTGTCTGTCTTGGCTGTCTGAATTAGCCACATCTGAACAAGACAAGGGATTTCAGATGCTGCAAGTCCTGTACTGTAAGGCACTGGTCACCTGGTCCTTTAATTCTTAGTGATGGTCCGACATCATTCCGGGCAAAGTTATCTCTTGGCTTATGTTCTAGCTGATGATTGATAGTAATCAAATAAAGAAATGTTTATTAAAATTAATGAATATCCTTCCCTTCCTCTTCACAAACTGGTATGTTATCTTTGTTATTGAATGACCAGTTTTACTGCATCATATCCCCGATGAGCTGCTACTTATCCTCGGGTACTTTTACTTTTTATCTTCTTATTCTTCGCAAGGAAGACTATACTTGACAAGCAGGAATGGATGGAATAGAGATCCCATTAAACTCAACCATTTAATCAGGAGATAAGTTTGAGATGCCCCCTTCCTGCTCCTCTGGTCCAGACACGTTGCTTCCATGTTGCATCTAGTTTCCTAATCCACTCTGGCATCTTGCTTGCAAAGTAGGATTGAGGCTTAAAACTATAGTGTGTTTTATCACTCCTGATTACTCATTTAAATGAAAAAAGATACTAATCCTCATATGTGGATTAGGGTAAGGATAAGACTTAAAGGAAAACTTATTTTGCCTGTATTTAAAAGATTTGGGAAGACAGGCAGGAAATTAGCCTGGTGCTGGTTGCAGGAGGGTTGAGTGTCCAGGAGGTGGCACTTGAAGTATTCCATTGCACTGAAAGCAGACCATGACATTGCTTTTGCCTCCTTGCAGGGCAGAGGGCTGTACTTTGTTAGCTCTGTGTTAGAAGGACAAGTCATGATGGAGTGGATATGTGTTTTTATCCAAACACCTAGAGCATCCATTTAGATCTTCAATTGTATGATTTGTATGATTGTGGAGTAGTTCCTACAATTAAGGTTGAACTGTGTGTGTGTGTGTGTGTGTGTGTGTGTGTGTACCATTTGATGCCTGTGCCTTTTCTTTTATGACCAATTTGAAAGTTGCTAGGTAAATGCTGGGCTTTTGGGGAGCCTTCTTTTGTTTTCTTTCATGCTTTTTGTTTTGTGTTTATCCAGAGGCTGATGTTCCTACTTGTTGTGCTTGGAGTATTATTGTTACTGACAGTCAGCGAGATTTTTTTTTTCATATTGGCAATAATTTTAATCTTTCTCATTTAGTCTAAGTGGTGTCAAAATGGCTTCCACCTGACTAACATGTTAGTCTATATGTAAACAAATAGACTTGAAGTGTATTTTAATCTGCAAGGCAATGTGAGTAAGGAGAAACAGGAGCACAGCTGGGCCATTAATCCATAAATAGGATATTTTCCCTTACTGAGCAGAAGGTTTATAGAGGGGTGTTTCCAGCTGGCCTATTAATGCTATGAAGAAAATGGTTGTTTCAGCTCAGCCACTTGCCTTAAGTGGTTATAAAGCCACAAACTACATGTGGTATGACTCCTTTTATAAAAAGAAATTATGTAGCCTGAATCATAGGTGTTCTAAAACATTTTTATCCTTAACAAGCTGGATGCTAGCTGGGGATTCCTAGCTTTGACTAAATGTTTGGAGCAGCCAACCTTCAACTATACAACTTCCAAAATGGCAGGTCCTGATTTTTGTCCCCCAGGCAGGAAGTGAAAATGTTGTATTCCCAATTACATTCAAGCTGAAAATGAAACAAAGCAAATGACTTTTTTTTTAAAACAATTTTTGAAGAACAATATTTACCATTAGCCAAATCCAGTGGCCAAACCTGAAGTAGCTAAATCCCTATTGATTTCCTTTCCTTACAGGAAAGATACTCAATTTCATCTCATTTGTATTTGACATTTTTTAGCTGCAGAATATATTTCTGCAGAAGTTTCCTATCTGCCTGAAGGTGCTATTTAACTCAAGCTTTCTTGTGTGGCTCAACTGCTGGTTATTATTTTAAATTATCTGTGCCACTGAGTGGAAAAATCACAGAGAAAAAAAAATGTTAATATAGGAAACATAGCTTCATGGGTCGCATGTTGTTGAAGTTTAGTTCACTTTATTGATGAGCCAAACCTTATTTTATCTATAAAAATTTCCTACAAACCAGTAACATTTTCCCTACGAGTCCTGCCAAAGCAAATATTCCCATGACTTTATCTTGTGACATACGCTGATGTTCCATATACTTTGTTTCTAGATACACTTTCTACCATAAAAAGATAGTCTGTATCCAAAATAAGTTTCCAGTACACCTATCTTGCTGCAAGAGACAGCAAATGTTTTGAGAGTATTTATTGAACTAATTTCTGCAATTAATCCCCAGATAACCAAATAGATTCATCTCTGTCTGGTTTCATTTTGCACCAGCTAATCAGAAATAGAAAGAAGAAAAACGAGGAGGTTAAAGCTTTTTAAAAAACAAAAGCTATGCTATTTGTTATATCCCATAGGCTGAAAAGATGGTCAGAGTTGCTGGAAATTAAAAATATAACAGCTTGTCAGTAATTGCAGATGCATCTTTCAAGTTTGGAAAAGTCAGTTAAATGCTGTACTGAAATGGACCCATGTAACACTTTTGGCAGATTTTTCTCTCCCTTCTTTTGTGACCGTAAAAGACCTATCTTAAGGATGAAAGAAAAAAGGTGCCATCTCCCAAATGGTGCATATTAGTAATGGACTTTGTAAAGGTAGATACAGAAAATACTAGCTAGGCAGAGTCATTCTCTGTTCTAGCAAGCAATTTCACATTTCTGCAAATGAGGACTCTAAAAGAGTTAAGAGGTAGTATTATTTTTTTTTTCCTTCATGACTTATTACTTATGGCCTTTTGTTATATCCCGTCAGCATGAGATGGCTTAACATTTTCAGCATACTTACCAGTCTCAGACTTATGGAGAAGGTGATGTGGTGTCAGAAATGTAGCTCCTGGGAGGAATGACCAATTCCAGAAGAATCGGGTTTTGGGCTGGGATGCTTTGAAATCTTCTTATCCTAGTGCAGGTGCATGGCTCCCCTTCAGAAGCTCTGCTTTCAAATAATAAAGTGTAATGCAGAACTCTCAGCAAGAATTACTAGCAGGAACTTAAAATTAGATTAAATAGCAATTGAAATGCATCTGATGAAGTATGTGTTAGGGCCAATGAAAGATACAGAATGATGAAATCTTGCTTTGTGTTTTATGAAAAGAGTGGAGGGGGGAAAATATTTTCCATGCCTTGTTTCCAGAGCAGAAGGATTGCAAAATCAGTGAAGGAATGACTTTGATTCTAAATATTGTTTCCAAATATTCTTTGTTTTTAGTGGATTTATTGATTTGGAGGCTAGCATAGATATAACACAATACATTGGCCCCCAGTGAAGCTGCTTTTGATTTTGTGGAAAGTGCTTTTTGCCTTTTTTCTCTGGAGACATGATCCTTCTATGGTTCCTCTTGGTCTCATCTTTGTAGTGTTGAAATATTTGATATTTGAGAGGATTTGATACTTGAGGGTTGTGCTGATTTATTCAAATTATTTCCTAATACTGCACTATGGTATTTCTTACGTGTTTCTAAGAGGCTTCAGATACTGGCTATAGTCAGGGTATTTATATTAAAGGGTTGATTTTCATTTTATTGAAATCAGTTACAAAACTTTGATTAATTTCAGAAGTGCCAGGGTCAAGACTTGGATGAACTGCTGTACCGATTCAGGAGGTCTGTTCTTTTACTGTGAAAAGATCATGCATTGTACCCCATTCCCATTTAAGGTATTTTTTTTAAAAAAATCTTCTTACATTAATCCATTTACAGAAAAAAATAATGACTTTTATGTGTAAGTTCATCTGCTACATTCCTGGCACTATTCTGCAGATTTTGCACTCCCTCTCAAAACTTTCAGGTCTTCTATAGTTGATATGAGTAAGCAAAAAAATTAAAGCTCTACCCTAAAGGTAGATGGGAATAACAAGAGACTGCCAAATTCACTGGTAGTTCTGTAGGAAAGGACAAGAATATGAAATTTAAAAGATCACCTCATGTAATAACTCATAGCTTCTAACACAGCAAGGTTTGGGTAAAATGTCAATGACTTTGGAACATCCTTTTTAAAGCTTCTTTGTACAGTCATTTCTGATGTGTTATGAAGGTAGTTGGCTAGTGGGATTATTTATTTTCTCCTAAATTTCTGTTTCATATCTACTTTACTGCATTTTTTTTTTCTTTTCTTCTTTTTTTTTTTTTTTCCTCATGATGACTAAATTACTGACATTAATATCTGTTTTAGAAGTAGGAGCTATTTCAGGACAGGAATTTATTTTGCAGTAGCTTATGAATCATAAAGTAAAATCTGGGAAGTGAGCAGTGAGGAAATTCACACTGTGTGCCTTCCTAAAGTTTTAATTTTCCTCCTGTATAGATAAGTGCTCTTCCTCTCTGTCTACTGGCTTCATGTCATTAAACTTGTGTGAAAGTTTTGTCAAGGCTGCTGCTTAATGTCAAGATAATACCAAGGACAAGATGGTGGTGAGGACTGTCCCTACTTCCTACTGGGACCTGTTGAACTGGAAAATAAACAGGAGGCTCTAGGAAATGAAAAGGGGCCATAGATTAGGGAATCCAGACAACGCTTGAATTCTGTAAAAGCTCTAACACTGCTCATGTTGCTCACTGTTGACTCCGTGATCTGCAAGTGACTTCTTGCTTACAGAAAAGCATTCCTAGTTACTGCTAGTCCCTGCTACATCATGCAGTCTATGCTAGAAAAAAAGGTCGTACATACCTCTTTTTCTCCCCCTCCCCTTCCCTCCCCTCTTTTTCCTTCACTTCCCTTCCCTTTCCCTTTTCCTTTCCTTCTTTTTCCTTTTTCCTTTTTCCTTTTCTTTTCCTCTCCTTGGACTTATGTACTCTGCCAGTAGTGTGAAAAGGAACAGACCTTCAAAGGGTTTGTGTTCTCCTGGCCGTAATACCCAGGGCCCCCCAGTCCAGGTTTACAAGAGAAGATCAAGTGGGGGGAAAAAAAAAAGCACAGAGACTCCACAAATTTCTGGCTTCATGAGGTGAGGCCAATGGAGAGGGCGTCCTGCATTAGTGAAAATGATCAACTATAGCATAGTATAATTTTAAAGAATGACCTCTTGTAAACTTTTATAGACAACTCCTCAGTTTTGTCCAAAACTGCTCCCTGAGGTACTGCTGGAATGCCTTGCCAGAAGTTACAGGTTTGAACAGGAGACATCTGATTCAGAACATTTTGCAGCTTGTAAACAGAGCTACCAGAGCAGATCATTTCCACAGAGCACCGTCATGACTTGTGATGCTATTTGTGTTGTGGCAATATCGAGGTACTTGCTGGCTTGTGATTGCCTCCTTACAGCAGTAACTTCCACTTTCAAAATCGTGAGAGGAGACAGCGATAGATTCATACCAGGAGCTTAGGAGGCTGTGTCTACTTGGAGTCTCCAGATTAGTTTTTGAAATCTTTGCTTCAGTTTACCTTGGGGCATGAATGTCTCCTGGCTCCTCTCCCCACCTTCCATCACTCTATAATGAAATCTAGTAGTTCTGGTAGATGCCGATCTGGATGGAGACAGACACCACCAGAATCCGCTGAGAGAAGCAGGGAAGGCAGGGAAGTTGTTGGAGGGCAAGTAAGAGGAGGCTGTAGTACAGAGATGAACTGAAGGAAGAAGGCCAAATACTGAGGTCAGAAAGGAGAATCTGTAAAGACAATTTATCTTTGAACTTCTTACTTGGTGACAAGACCAGGCTGAGAAAGGTTTCTTAAGAAAAAAAATAAAACTTATTTTAATACATTTTTTATTTAGTGGAATACTTTCTGTTTATTATGCTTTCCTGTTCTGTTCAGAAGAACTGTGTGCAGGTATCCTGAAAGGGTGTTTTAAGAGACTAATCTTTCCAGTCTTCACAAACAGACAAAGCTTTAAGCATATGTGTTGGGCCAATGGCTTAACTTTAAGGAAATCCACAAGGGTATGAAAGACTGGGACACAAGGAAAAAAATATCCATAAGAAAAAGACAGCAATAGGATAAAATGTTCTATTCCTTAGAACATGTTAAATAGGAAGAAAAAAGAAAAGTTTAATAAACTAACTGAATAAGCTTAAATTTAAATGGTATATAAGTATTTTTAAACAATGCATTTTAGTTTGTGCATGGAATTTAGTTTTCTTTTTTTCTTATATAATGTAATGTTCTAATTCCTTTACAATAAACTACAGTCTTGCTTTAAGAAATGTGAGGAGTATCATCATGTATGTCCATAAAATTTATAGTCCATTTTAAATGGAAAACTCTTGAGGAGAGCAGCTGTCAGGATGCTTAAATGTAGATTTTCAACTGGGCTTATTTTCTCCTGCAATCAAACAGAGAAAAGCGAAGAAAAATGTAAATAAACTGTTGTCAGTTTTTGACTTGAAAACTAATAATGTAATTATCAAAAAAGTTCCAATCAAAAGACCACTTGCTTCCCCCAAAACCTCAGACTTTGACAGAAAAATGTACACCTTGGACCTCTCTAGATGTGGATGAAGCTGAAAACTTTAATGAAATCAAATTAGTCAAACATAACTTAATATACCTAGTATTTGTATGTAGCATGTATATATTTGAAGTAGTAGTTTTTGATTCTTTTGTAGTCTTTTCCTGTTTTAATCCATTCAATGCTATCAAAAATATTTAGTCTGTACTTTCAAGAAAAAAAGGATAGAAAAAACTTTGTGTCACTTTGAGATAGTTGGTGTTATTGCTATATTGTACTGTAAGTAATATATATCATTAGTTGCCCATAACATTGTATTGCAGGTAATACCCATTTTTTTTTTTTTTTACTGAAAACATAGAGAAAATAGCATAAAGAATTCAGTGATTTCATGCTGATATTTTAAGGAATATATGAAAATGAACAGCTTTCAGTGCTGACTTTGCAATCTGATGCAGTGGAGCTCCAATTCAATTTCAGGAATAGTGGGAAAGAACTCATTTTAATTGAGCACTTAAATGACTTTCTAGTTGAAATCTAGAACCATTTCCTGGTCCTGTTCCTGCTATGATGACATCTAATCCAAACAATTGCCAGATACCTGAGAATTCCCATTAAAGTAATAGCAGTATTGGTATGTCCTTTATACTTCTGGTTGCCTTCTACTTGAAATACAGAAATGGAGTCCTGGGAGAGCTCAGTGTAGTCACAGACACTAAATGAGCGAGTCCTGCATTTTCCAAGTCACAGACACTGTGGGAATGACTTTGCTTTACTTGGGTAGAAAGCAGCCGTCGTTTTCCTACTGAGGACATGGAAGCAGATGGATGTAGAGGAACCTGGCCAAAATTTGTGGTACCAAATCTGTGGCAGAGAACTGAGTTTCCCATCCCTCTGCTGTCATTCAGGAACTGCAGTGTGGTCTCTGAAAGGTTCCTTTCAGTGTTACTTCGCCTGTAGTCTGCACGTGCTACAGAATCTCTGCAGGCTTCTACATGTAAGTTAAGTTTCAGCGCAGAAAATAAAACTCAAGAAAATGAATGAATACTGCATTCTGGTGCCCCGAGACTTGGAGAGAGTCTGAATAAAAGAACTAATTGACAGAGTGATTTACTGATCTCACTAACAGCATTTTTTTGATGTTTTGCCTTGGGATTAGTTTGAAAATTGTCACAGGACTTGCTTTTAAAGTGGTAGTAACTTAAAATGGTGCATCAGAGCAATGTATCAGAACAAAGTTCTGTTTGTTGCATTTCCTGACATGTATCTGGGGGAATTATTACCAGTCTTAAACTTGCATTACTTATTTTTCCTGCCAGTCTGTTCAAGTCCTTCAGTAGACTCTGCAGAGTTTGCACTGTGAATACTGCTTGCACCCATATCCCTTCTGTGTTTTTTCCATTTACACCACATATTTTTGTTGCCTTGTTAGGCTTACTTACCTTGTTCATTCTTAAAGCAACTGGGACCGGAAGAATGATTTCTGATGAAGTCCCCTGAAAACTTTCTGATCTTATTTTCTGATCTTTTCTGCTCGAGGAACAAGAACAGCAGTTTATGAAACCCTTTGTGGGAAGATCTGGACAGATATCTTTTAAAATATAATAACAAATAAAAGTACTCTTGCTGCCAGAATGTGCCGCTATCTCTGCCCCAAACTCTTGTTTTTATTTCTGGTTCCCTTTGCAGAACAGAACAATAATAAAACATTCATTTTTATCTATTTGAGTTGTTTTCAAGCCCAACGCCAAAGAGCAGCTAGAGAGCAGAGATGAGTTTTCTCTCCTCCATGAAGCAGCTCTATGAGCCCAAGCCTGCTGGACCTTGTGTGGATCTGTGACATTCCTGCCAGGTGAGGAGCAGGTTGCTCACCATCATGCTTGAATTCCTGGCTGGGCTAAGTTTCTTTGTGAAGTCCTTGCATTTTCCTTGTTAAGCTTGAATCAGAGCTGCATTTTATTGAATTTGGAGTAGAATTTTAGTGCCCAGAGCGATGAAGAAGCGGCGCCTAGCCAGGCTGTCCCCAGAGCGGAGGTGGGAGCAGAGTGGGGTGGAACACCAGGCATCCTCTTCCTGCTCCAAACTGGGAGAAAGGGGAACAGCAGTAGATGCCAGTCTGTGCACACTGGCTCCCCACTGTGCTGGTGCCTGCTGGTGCCTGTGGCAGCACATACCTAGCAGCTGTCCGCTTCGCTTGTGCAACATAACACTGTCCTGAGCAGTCGGAATAGCAATATTAATGTAATTCTTTCCTTCTTCACCAGAAAGAGAGAGTTAGGAGTTAGGATGAAGTTATCTGCCCGTAGGTGTGAGCACACCCACATCTACTCCTGCTCACTTGAGCTTTTTGTTGAGGTTGTGAGCAGTGATGGGCCAAATTTCGCAAAATATCTGCTCTGTTAAGAGGAGCAAAATCCATATGCTTATGCAAGGGGTTGGCGCTTCTTATCCTGGCAGTATTACAGAAATCATAATAATGTTGAAAGCTAATGCACAAGATGAAGAAATCAAAGATGGGAAAAGGTGAGGGGGTTTTGTACAGCAGATGAGGTGGAAGCTGTTGCAGCTTTTATCTGTAAGGGGATGCGATAGGATAAAATGCGTCTTATAAAGATGATCGTAGAATTTCAGGATCAAACAAGGGCATATATGAATGAAAGAAAACTGTTCTCAAGTGCCAAAGTATACGATTTCGTCAAAGTTGTATTCTAATTAAGAATGCATTTATTCACTACAAAATGCATTCATTCTTGGTTTATGTATCCTGAATGCACTGCCGTAGTAAGGAGTTTCTTTCCAGGTTTGGGCAAATTTTCCGCAAGGCAGTGTGATAAAGGTGTCTTCTTGTACTGTTTTAAGCCCTGTGTCATCCAGCTAGCTAACTTTGAGGGCACAAGATGCACTGGACTGTCTTAATACTGAAATACCTGAATTTCAGTGTTGCTAAATGTAGAAGAAGGAGACAAGAGCAACATTTCTGCAGCTACTAGATGATGAATAATTGCTCTAGATGTACAGGCTACTGAGAACAAGTCAGAATAAGAATTTTATTTGAAATGGTGTGTGTTGGGGAGATACAGGTGGGTTTTGGATATTTCTGTGGTCAAAGGATTCAATTTCATTAATGAAAGACTTTATAGGAAGCTGCTATGGTGATAAAATGTGCATTTGTGTGGCAGGAAAGAGAGCAAAAGGGTCTCGGGTAAAACAGACTTGCATTTGATTTGAAATGGGATCTGGATGACTCTTACCAAGAGGGCTATGGTCTTTGTCAGCTCTGCATCTTTAAGATGCCGCTCTGAATTTCAGTCCTCCATCTTTGCTTCCTACTGTTCACCTTCAGAGTTCGTAATTGGTGATTTGTCTATGTGTTTATTCAGCCCTGTTTTTGCCATTAAAGTTCTCCATGCAGATGTAGTGGCAAGAAAAGAATGCAAAAAATAATGCACCAATTAGTAAGGATGTTAAGCACTAAGTACTGTGTTTGTGAAAGAAAGATGGCTTGGTTTTACATTTAAGGATAGGTATGTGGGAGGCGGCATATCTTGTCCAAATTACTTACCAACTTTTGCAGAGTTATGTCCTGGATTCTGGTCTGGGCATTGCTCTGTGCTCTAGTTCCTCTTTCAACAAAACACTAATGGTAGGTACGGGGACACTCTGCCTTGTCCAAAACCATGCAAGAAAATATTCTAGCAGCAAATACAATGTTTGAATTTAACCCAGAGAAAGAGATTAAGCATGTTTGAGCTGCTTCTTTTTTTGGCTAAGATCTTCTGGCTGCAGCAGTGCAGTGTGAAACCTGCTGCTGGAGACAAATGTGCACCTCTTGGGTCAGCAGACCTGCTCTGTGCGTGGGAAAACATCTGTTTCTGCTTGGCATAATGGACGAGTGTTCTGAGTGTGAGTGCTAACTGAAGTTATTATGGTTTAGGAGAAAAGAAAGCAATCTCCATAATATTGGCTTTGTTAGAGAGTTTAAGTAAGACCCGGGGCACTGTTTCTCCCTTGATTTATAAACAAAGGGGGTGATGTTTGTTAGAGAACTGTGCTATACACCTTTAAAAGATCTGATGTCGATTTGAAGGGTGAGAGTCCTGTGATTTGCTTGGCCCTGAAGAAGGCTATTCTGTTCTTCAGACTCCTTGAGAAAAAAAAAATCTAATTGTATCTAATGAAAGGAATTTGGAAGTTTATTTTGTTACAGGCCTGCATTGTCGTTCAGATTCAGTGTTCCTTGTCTATTCCTGGTTTTGTCTAATGTGCTGTATCATGCCATTGAAGACCATTCTTTCCTTATCTTTTGATTTTTATTATTTTTTTTAAATGTATTTGGTTTATTTGAGAAACTTCAAATACTATGGGCGCAGAGTGGGGAGGGGAGTACTTATTCTGTTTGATCACAGGCCAGCACTTTCTTTTGAAACAGTATTGTCGTGTAAATACGTGAGAAAGGATCAAGAACTTCTGCCCACAGAGCTGGGTGAGGGTAGAACAGTGATCTTTTGCAAGACAGAGATAGCTGGTGAGGAGCTCCTGGCAGCCTGCCCATGAAGCTGAAGTTAGTCTTCCATATCCAGTGCAAAACTCCTACTGCTATCTAGTTAGGATAGATTAGGTATATATAATAAAATCTCAAAATTTTCCAGCCAGATGTGTTCTCTCAGGCTAGAAGGAAAAGTTATAATTTATTGAGCAGATAAAAGCTTTCATTTCTCCAAAGAGAAAATATTTGGGTCGGTCTATAGCAAAATGAGAAGAAGCTTTCTTTTTTTTTTTTCCCCCCCGTTATGAAGTGCCTGTATAACAAGCAGAAACAACTGCAGCACACATCAGTTTCCACACAGAAGGAAAATAGGCTGTAGGGCTAAAAAAAAAGGAATTATTACCCATGCTTTTGGAGATGCCACAAAATAGGGTACCATACATGAAACTGCCTGTTCACAGGCTAAATTCCTGTGCTATCCTGGATTTGTGTTCCCTCTGGCCTTGATCTGAGCAATATTAAAAACATGTAAGAGTAATGATCTGATAATGTTCTGTCACCACAGAAATAAATTAAAACCAGGTATTAGAGAAGTAGTCAAGATACCAGTTATGCAGCTAAAAACAGTAACAGCAATCTTAAACCCATCAGGACAAATCCTTGTCTGGGCATTATTAGCATAATCCCTGCAAAGTGAGAGAAATTCTTCTGGATTTACATCAGTGTGGCAGAAAGCAGAACTTGATATGCATTAAATCTTTACCTTTGTTGAGATTTCCTAGTTCCTGGTAAAAAAGATGAATGAAGATAAATGTTTTGGTAACACTCCCTACTAACTGGAAAAGCACTTTCACTCTGATGAGATAGTTCCCTCCAAATTGTCCAGTTCTTTGTAAGCAGGACTAAAGTCCGAAATTTCCATTAACCAGCAGTCATGTATTTGGGAGCCAGGGCTCCCAAACCTGTTGTCTCTGGCAGATAATACATTGCCAAATAGTAGCGATAATGTTTGTGCTTACAAAGTAATGCAAATAAAAAAGGAAAAAAAAAACAATTAAATAATCCCTCCAGCAAATCTCATATGGTAACATCCCCATAGTAACAACCCAAGAGAGCTTTGGCAGTGACTGTGGCCTGTTCTCTGGAAACAGCATCTCGACACTGTGCACATGGTGTTCTGGGTTCCCCAGGTTGCTCTTGTTCTGAGAGTTCTGAGAGTAAAGGTATAGAAAACAAGAGGCTGTAGCAATGACTGGTGTATGGCATGACTGTTGTCTCAAGAAGACTAATGAAGTGGATCTAGCAGAGATCTAGAAAAATCATCAGAGAGAAAAATAAAGCAATTTTTTTTTTTTTCTTCTGCGATCCTGCATGTAATGATGAAATTGGGGACTCTAATTAAAAATGAATGATCTGCTTCATATTGAATCAAGGAAATAAGCCAGCTTTTTATGTTTTTAATTTTTTTTTCCTGAAAAAACAAAACAAAACAAAACTTTCTCCAGACTCATAAGATTCAGCCCAGAATACACATTGTCTGGCACAACATTCAGATTAATAGCCTTTGTATAGCTGTACCTGAATGTAAAATTCTTCATGAGATAATTTTAAAAGGGTATTTTAGATGTTCTCTGAAGTATCTTTTATATATTTGAAGCTAATTAGGAACCAGACAACTCAGTGCTTTTCTCCGTTACTGTGCCCTTGAGACAATATATCATAGTGACAAAGGAAATGGCACTAAGGTCGCGTGCTACAGTGAAGCTAGCCAGCCAGTGGACTTAGTATATCAGTGTTTGTCACTAAAGCTAATTTACCTTTGGCCCATATGGTTCCTTGAAGTTTTAAATATGCAAAGAAATGTTTTTGGCAAGTGGTAGCCTAGTCACTTCAAAGCTAAGATCATTCTTCATATAACTTTATGCAAATCTAGTCAAATTAGATTTATTAAAAATTATGAAAGAGAGCAGAGAAGTTTTAATGAGTAGCTCTGCTATGCATTATCTGTGCACAAAGCAGATGTAATGATGCATTATAAATGCTGAGAAAATTTAATCAGTGTAGAAAAAATATAATGAAATGGTTGTTTAAACACTGTAAAGCTAATGTTATAGTAATTACTTCCCATTGAGCAAGACACGGTACACATTATCCAGCCTGTGTTTGATTAGTGATCCTGCCTATGACATCTTGCCTCCTCTTAATTTTCCTTCAGAATCATTTTTAAAATCTTCAGTTCAAACTCCAGTTAAAAAAATAGAAGACAGCATGCTATCAACACCCCGTTCTCCTTCCTTTTCCTTTGTAACCCAGCTATTTAAGTCTCTTTTATTTCCTATGGTTATATGAGGAGGTAGAACATGTGCAGTTCTGTCTTTCCTCTGTAAAGTGATATGAGCAGCATTACTTGCAATGAAGATCATAGTTTAGCGTGCCCTTATAGAAGGTGGATTGGAATATACTGAAGTTTAGCTAAGCATGTTTTTAAAGATTTATTTTAAAACAGAATAAGAATAGCATGTGTTCCATCACTGATATTTCTCAGTTCTTCAGAGGCTATAGGGATACATTTTCTTATACTAATAACTATATGCTAGTATCTAAAATGAAACACGTAGGCCCCCTTCTACTTGTAGGTCCCCTTACAACTACAAAGCTTACATATGAATAAAAAAGTAATTCTTATCCATCTTGTCCACTGATAATTATCTGTAGGGACTAATAACAAACAAGCAAGAAAAAGAACAAATACCTTCCCTTCAAAACAAAAATGTGCTGAACTAGCTATATTGTGTTCTGTGTGAATTTGTCTTTGCAAATAATAGAAAACATATAAATGACTTTCTTGGTTTTGGTTTGAAGCATTTACCACATACATGTTTCTGCATTCTAAGTTCTTTCCAAGTACTGCTATCATTATAAACTGAATTATGACTGTAAATTAAAATCTATTTTTCATGTAAGCCCTAAGTTGATTTTTTCTCCAGGATAAAATTTATTAGTTTAGAGTTGGTAAGAGCTCACTGTCATAAAAGATACTAGAAACAGAAAATAATAAATAGAAATAATAGAAAAGTGAAATTTTCAGATTTTGATTTTTATGTGTGCAGGAAAATATTAACAAGTTGCTAACAAGCTGTTAGCAAGGAATTTTGAAGGGCTGACTTAGAATTTTGGAGTCATCCCATTTCTAACCAGCAATGTAAACGTTTCGCTTTTTTTTTTTTTTTTTTTTGGTATGACTGATTGCTCAGTTTCTTGGATTTGACATTATGTACTTCCATTTTCCTTAGAAAAATGAAAGTATCTACAATGTGTCTTACAGGTGAATCACGGAGAAACTTTTGATTCCAGTCAGAAATTAAGAACACATCATTTCAGAAGTCACTGGCCCTCGCATCTCAGGCCTAGGTACCAGCTGGTACAGTTGCCTCTGTTGGCATAACCCTAGGAATGGAAAACAATTTGGGGCTAATCTGAGATAGGAACAGGTGAAGCTCAAATAATACAGGAGCAAGGAGAAAAAGAACAAGTGGCAGCTGCTCCAAGAAAGATTGGCTTGTATCCGTGCAGCATTTGGAAGGGCAAATCATAAGCATATGATTTCATAATCTTGGTGATAAAGGCTTGCCTTCAGATCAACAGTGCACAAATTTTATTATCATTTTGGTTGATAAGTAAGATTGAGTTAGTGCTGCACCAGGAGAATCATGCAGACTCACAAAAGAAGCCAAGGCATGGCTTTCCTCCAGAAATATAAGTTGTGTAGTGAGAAGAGTATTAAAGAAACAGCCTCACAGTTGAACTGATCTGGCAGTACAATTTAGAGATATTCACTTAAGCAGAAAAGAAAAAAAAAATGTGCATGCGTTTAACTAGTTAGTGTGTTTGGTTTTCCTTACCTTGGCCTCATGTGCTACTTAAAACTCTTTCTGAAATGTAGATGTTGCATGATAGCTGTAATAGTTCAGAAAGTAAATAGTGTGTCACTTTGATACATCCTAGTTTGTACGGAGACTGCACTTTGGGCTCATATCTGTAATTGTAGTCATGACATGGACATACAGGGCCAACCTTATAGCCTGATTTATCTTTGTCAGAGTGGTAACAATGCTCAGCACTGAAACCCAAGATATACGTGATTCTAAAAAGAGCAATTTGTCAAGTTATTTCACTGACACAAATTGAAATGAAACTAGTTCTTTGACTCCAGAGGTCATTTTGCAACAGGAAGAATTCATTATCTAGGGATACACAGAGGGAAACTATTTCACTATTGAAGCTGATTTGTGAGAGATGGATGTACGCACATAAAACTAAAAACTCATAGGTCACACTTGCAAAGTAAACTATAAAAACCTGCAGCCTCAAGTGTTCCCCAGCTAATAAATAGCCCATCAGTTTCTGAGAAAAACAGAGACATGTTGCATGTAAGGCCTGACAGGTATTTCAGGCCCTTTGTACAAAGAAACACACAGATTACCTGCTTCACACTGCAGATGCATGTCTTTGAAGAGTCATTAGGAATGTATTACAGATGTACATCCATGTGGCTTTTTATAGTTTGTGCATTTCATTTCAGCTACTGCCCTCCAACAAAGCATATTAGAAAAGTGCTCCTCTATTAAGCAGGTTCAGTTTCAAACCTGTTGCTTCAGAAGCTAGAATAGGCTCTATTTAAAAATTTTCTCAGATTAAGTCTTTCTTCTGTTGTGGAAGAAGAGGAAGTCTGTTATGCTGAAACAAACTCCTCATCTCAAACTTGTTTGAAGATTGCTGGGATGTGAGAAAAAGAAAAAAAAAAACGAAAAAGTAGATTAAGAGAATGGGGAAGCAATGATAAAGCTACAAGGAATGAAATACAGGTTTATGGCTGAAGTGAGGTTTATGGCTGAAGTGAGGCACTCTAATGTTCTGTGGAAAGGGAACCTAATGTCTGGTGATGTGCTGCAGTCATCAGAAGGAAAGGAGTGTCATTGATCTGCAGTGAAATCGGAATAGTCTCGGAATGCAGACCTCCCAAAGGAGCAGTGTGCTGTCGTCCAGGGTGCCTCCATCAGGGGTGGGCTCTCCTTTTCTGAAGGCTGCAAGCCTGGGTCTCCACTTTCACCTGTGTAGCCATTCTGCTCTGCTGAGGATGACACTTTGCATCTCTTGGTGGTACGTCTTCCTACAAAAATGACAAGTTGACAAGTTTTTACTCCTTCTTACATAAAAACAGAATGAATAATTCTGAAATTATCCAGCCACCTACCTGAAAAAATGTAAGTAAACCCTATCCTTGAAAGGTGAAAAAAATGTTTGCAAAATATTCTTCTATTTGCAAAATCTCTTGTTTCAGGTATCCAACTAAGAGATGGCTATAGATGTGTGATCCCCAGATGTTTTACATCAACTGTTACACCAACACACAACTGTTAAGCCATAAACTGTCAGCACCACCATTCATCCTTTTCTAAAATTTTATATTTTTTTTGTAGACAACTTTCTGATCTACTCTTTTGGTTTACCTATCAAAACTTGACTGACAACAGAGAAACCACTTGTGCAGCTCTACAGCCTGTCTGGATAAAGGGGTGCAGTGCCCTGGATGGAGTGGCAACTGGATATGTTTTGTTTCTGAGATGTATTCATAGCAGTTTTAGTATCTTACCACACAGAGAGTATTGGTTGGTCTAGAATCAGAAGGATTCTGAAGAACTTGCAAATACTTTAAGAGTAGTGGACAAGCTGCCTTTTACAATTTTTTAATAAACTTGGAAGGTTAGTATAAGTCTTCAAATAGTCGTTCAAAGTAGGTGAGTGTAATAAGGCCTGATATTGGACTTGATTAAACAAAAAAGAAATATTGTTTGAATTTTTCTGTGGACAAACAGGCCTTGTTCAATGAACTGGTGACTTTGGATCATCAGGGTAACCGCATAATAAACACACAGGCTTTCATCCAATGTTAAAATTTAAAAGAACACTAAAATAACATCAGTAATAAATGTATATTAAATATATTTAAAGTTTATAGGACAGAAAAAAGAAGAAAAAGCCAGGCTGAACTTGTTTTGGAAAAAATCTTCATGTCATGACTGACAAACTTGAAAGAAGCTGTGAGTTATTCTATGTCTAAAATAGCTCTGGCAGCTTTTCTGACATGTGTAAGTACGAGTACTGGGTTAGAGAAGATAGAATTTTACATCTGATAAGTTTGATTTTAGAATCATGTGTATTATGTATGGTTCTATAGTTTGCATTTTGAAGACAGATTTAAAGAACAAACAGCAATGTAACAGATATCCTCTAAAATGTTATGAAGCTTAGATGAGGTGACACCTTTAACTCAGTACAACTCGACTTTCAAGGCAAGTAACTTGAATAGAGAAATGACAACTTTCTGAAAGGAAAAGGCAGAATAGTTACCCTAGCTGAGAAGGCACAATAGGAGGATTCAGTAGCTGGAAAATGATTTCAGACAAATTCAAATAGAAAATAAGTTTTTTTTTTTTTTATTTTTATATTTTTGAGGGAAGATAATTAGTCAATATGAGAAACTATCAAGTAAAGTGGTGTGTTTTTTTCCAGTACTTCCTTTTCTCCTGTCTTCAACTCAAGACTGAAGGGCTGCTTAGAAAATATCAGCAAGGTTAAATTTAATGGCCCATCATATATAGGAGGTCAGCTGTACATTGAAATGTTCTTTCTTGCCTTTGTCTGTGTCAGCGCACGAAGCAGAAGGAACGCCTTGTGCTATTAACATCCTCTATTCCCTCTGTGACTACAAAGGGCCGTGTATCAATCACTGGAAATAAGAAGTAAGTGCAATAGTTTCATGGGGCTCTTTCTTACAAAAGGTAGTCTTTGCATTGTTAGCGAGGGGTGTTAGAAGTTTTGTTCTCGTTAGTGAGTAGCACATGGGTCACAAGCCAGCCTACGGGACACACTATGAAATATGTGTAGTCGTCCTTGAGCCTTGCTGTTGATTCCTTCTGCCTGGTTGTGGTTTTATGTCTTGCACATAATAAGTGCTAAAGGTATTTTGGCCAATTTCTTCTCTCTACTCTGCTCGAAGCAAAACATTATGAGCACAAAAAAGTACTAAAGCAGCAAGTGACTCATCTGTTCGCCAGAGTTAACTTAAAAAACAACATCTAAATAGTGAAGATGCTGCACATCATTGATTCAGTAAAAGCACAGCTTTCAAAATTACCTTTCTGTTTCCTATTAAAAAAAGGGAGCAAAGGAAATTGCCTTCCTGCTTTGACGAACATGGTCAATGCAAAATGAGAATTTGGTTAAGGTTTTCAGTTATTGTATTTATTATCTTGAAATGTAACAAAGCAGTTGTAACTTTCCAGAATTATCTATCTTATTTATTCTTTTGCTAGCTATAGCTTACTCAGTATTACCAGTGGAAGATAAGAAAATTAAATGCTTTTTTAACTTTAAGTCATCAGAAATTCAGGGTTCAGAATGTTGATGATAGGATCCTGTGTGTTTTAGAGATACAAACACTAACTAACCAGCTAATGCAAATTTCTTGCTGCTAACAATAAACATAACCGTTCTTCTTGAAATTCTGTTGTTTCCTAAATGTCTTTTCAAAATTGCCTCAGGAATGAAGGTAATTGGTTTTCTGAGCTCTAGGAGATACGGGCTGAGAAGTAAAGAGGAGGGGATAGTGGAGGGACCCACCTTGTCACAGTTCTGTTCAGCTGCAGGCACTATGGTCTTTTTTTTTGTTGACCTACTTAGGAAGAGTGGAAGCACATAGAGTTACACTGAAGTCAAGTGTATTATTAATGTATTATTAATGGTTTTCAGTATGGCAGCACTTACTGTATGGTAGGTACTCTTCAGAACCTCCAAA
>VZSV01000104.1:987988-1004249 GCA_013398735.1 Nothocercus julius
AGGAACTGTGAGCAGAACTGTAGAAGAGTTATTTCACCATGGCTGAGGTACTAGAACAAAAGAAGATGCATCTCTTTCTGTATCCAAATTCCCAAATTCCATACTATTTGTATAGTCACAAATAGAACAAGGAAAGCAGAAGTAGTTTTCAAAGGGTTCTAAACATGGTATTGTTCAGAAAGCAGTATTCAGTAACTGATTTGCATCACAGCCTTAGAAATGTAGAGCATCTTTCTCGGTTTCTCTTTTCCATCAGAGTCATAAACTGTCCCTATCCAAGAATGTAGTGGGGTTTTTTTATTATTTTTTATTTATTTATTTATTTATTTTTTAGAAACAGCTACTCTGCAAGAGTTGTGGGGGTACTACTGATTTTGTCTATTGTCTGTATCAGCTACACAATGTGCGACTTGCCACAGAAGTCACAAGGCAATGCTTTAGTTAAATGGCTAGTTATCCAGGAATGATAAGGTTCTGAAAACAGACAGGAAAGATATGCAGATATGGAAGGGGAAAGGCACAAGAAGAAATTACTTTCTGTTACTTTTGATATAAATGAGGATACTGCTCTAATAACCCTAAAAACCTACAACCCTGAAATATGATGCAGACTCTGGGATGCAAAAATTTGCTGAATAAATGGGAGACTAGTTTTGCCTGCTATTTCATGGAAATATTTTACACAGCTATGCTTCCAGCACCCATTTTCAATCCGTGGAATGATGGATTTGTCATTGTTCCAATCCCTACAAGCTCATTCATGTCAGCAGCATATTTCCCAGTAGTAAACACAGCTTTAGGCATGTATGAAATGAAGCACCTATCCTGGAGGAAAGTGACTCCCTTCAGTACTATAAGCTAAAAAGAAAACAATTGGTCCAAATAAAAGGTCTGTATTACAAGTCCCCATAAAAACATGAAGCATTTCTATTTTAGCATGAGTGAAGTCTTCCATCATATCACACCAGCGAGGGCAAAATAAACAAAATAACAATATGCGCAGTAAATGTCGCTTGGAGAAGAAAATCTTGCAGGAGTGTTGGATACTTCTGTGGAACACTATCCAGCCATCAGCTGGTTGCAGCTGTAGTGAGGATTTTGTGTACTGCAGATCAGGGACTCACCAGGGTAGCCCATTGCTTACTAACATTTTCAGTACTTCATCTTCAGATGTCCTGTTTGCTTGGAGTTTCACAAAGCACAGTACTGCCTCCAGGACTCCATGTTTTTAGGGTAAGGAGAGGAGATGGTGGCACTGTGAAGGCATCTTCCTCAGCTTTGTGCTTTTCAAACTTATCTGGGTAAGTATCTGGGTTAGACTCAGCCTGTCCTCTCAGGATGTACTAAGCACTGGAAAATGACATTAAGAATAGATGTGCACCTTCTTTCCAATGACATCAGAAGCTGAAAAGTGGAAAATTAAGACCTGTGGACTGGGCCTAAATTAAAATGAATCCACAGATTGAGGACAAGTAGCTAAATACTTTCACACAAGAGCTGCATGTCCTTTGCTGCAGAGTCTGGATAGATCTTATAGGCAACAATGTAAACAAGGAATAAAAAAAAAACTCTTCTAGGGAGGGCTACAGTAGTAATGTGGCTATTTCAGTCTTTGCCACTGGAACCCAGATTAGATTTTTCACAGATGATTGGCACCTATCCTGTGTGCTTGATAGAGACCTCTAAGCTACAGGAGAAGACCTGAACTGTGCTTTCTACATCAGGTTCTGTAGAACACTAAGTGCTCCATGAAATAAAGTTTTAGTTGCCTTATGTTGCTGCCTTTTGACGTTATTGTTTAAATAAACACTAGTTTCAGTATCAGTTGCGCTGTCATCTTATCCTACTGTGGTGTTTCAAAGATTCATGGGTGCATCTTTGCTTTGGCTGCACAGGTAGAAAAGTGGACAATAAATGCAAATGTATTGGTTTATGTTTTGCTGTATTCCTGTAACTATTACACAATAAGTCTGTGGCTGTGCTTGAGTGTGCAGGATGCCCACACAGGCTCTAGTAAACGTAATCTTCTCTTTTATAACTTTTTTTTTTTTTTATAAACAGATCAAAAGTTTGCTGTTAAAGCTGTACCTAATAGATTAGGTACTCTAAGAGACTGCTGATTTATCTCTTTACCTTGTTTAAATCAAATATTCTTTTGCAACCAACATCTTTATTTATTTGGAAGGGAAGAAACAGAGAGGTGGTGGTACCAAAGACTAGTTTGACTAAGAGTATACAGTACAGCTCAATTATGTCTAAAGCTCCTTCTGACTGTAATGTCATTAAGATTAGAAGCTGAAAAATCTTACTTATTGAAGATTCTCAGGACTAAAATAAATCTGCAAGCTTTACTTCTTTCATTTTTCACTTTTATTTCCATTCAGTAGTACTGATTGAGCAAGAATGGTAGGATCCCCAAGTGTGTGCAAGCAAATTAAAAAAATGAAGTACCTCTTTTTATAAGCTTCAAAAACCTCAGAGGGACTGTATTACTTTCACTCAGCAAAAACTATTAAAAAAAATAAAACTATATTTGATAGCTGCTGAAAGAGGGAATAATCCAGATACAGACATCATGGCAAAACATGCTGTGTGGTTTCAATCTGCTGCACTTTAGTAGCACATCACTCACAACGAGCCCATTGTGAAAGCTTCTATTCTCTCTGTATATTTTTTAGGAGACCCCTGGAGATAGTGGGAGATACATAGATTTGTGTGCAAGACAGCGCGAACAAACTATGTCTTTGGGTTAATCTGAGCAGTTGCTGATGGATAATCCTTACACAGATCCTAAAATGGAGATTTCCCAGCTGCTCTGGATGAGGCTCACGCTCTCCTCCGAGCCCGATGGCTGCTGCAAGGCTGCTCCGTGTCTCCTGAGGGTGAAACTTGAGCTGTGCGGAGCAGGCACGACAATTGCTCTCTTCACAGAGCCCCATTCAGGCATTGGGTGCTGGCATTTGCCCACGGACAGCAGTTGAAGTCCGGTTGGAGACAGACAAGGACAGGTTGAGCATCCTGCTCTGCTGTGAGCGCAGCATGGTGCACAGGCTTGCGGGATGAAGAGCTCGAGAGCTGCTGTGGCTGCTGCGCTACGAGCGGCACCTGTGCTGCTGCCAAAGGCTGCCCAGCCCTGCCTGGGATTTGGGTGAGCCCTGCTCTCTCTGGCAGTTTGAATTTAAAGATCCTCTTTCAACTGCTTTTATGAGCAATTAGCCAGATCATAGGGTGCTGAAGGCTTTCTGAAATTAAGCACTCCGCTTGGTAATTAAAAGCAATTTGATTCAAGTAGTGTGGCCAGGAGTGAGCTCTGCGGTGTTGACTAGCCTCTGGAAGTTTGCTTAACTAGTCTGAGGTTAAGGGTTTCTCTGACCTCCTCTGTCTGCTGCTGTTATTTGCCTTCAGTCAAATCTAGCAACTGGTGCAGGACTGGAATTGTGTGTATATCCCCTCAAGTTCACTGACCTTTTTCCAGTATTCCACAAAAATGTAGGTTAATTTCTTTCTCATGATTGTATGAAATAGTCTATGCTATTGCCTATATCCATGGAGGTCATGAAGAAATGGCAATGGGAATTTCTCCAGTCCCTTCCCACGCTGCTGTGGGAGCAGACACCTATAAGAAAAAAGGCCCTATGCCAGCTAGTGTTTTGATATTATTAGTTTTTAAAGTTTTTGATATTGTACTCAAAACTCACAGAAACTGTGTGTGTTGTTTCCTAGGCCAAAGTGTACATATGCATTTCAAACTGGTATTTGCATATGGATATCCTGCTCACTTAAAAGTCTGTTAAGACTTCAAATCCAGATATAGGTCTCTGGCAGTGAGTTAACCCACAAGATCCCAAACCTACAATCACTTGCAAATAAACTGCTGCTTCAAGAAATCTGTAAGTATTCTGTGCTAAATAATGCATATATATATTTTGTACTTGACAGTTTCATACAGATATTAAGGGAAGAGTAAGCGAGAAATTGGGTTAGGAAGTGCTAGAGGAGGCTGCCTAGGGAACTTGAATTCCGCTCTTTGCATTACATTTATAATTCATTTTTTAAGCATACTATTGGATTGGTTTTTTTTTCTTCTTTGAACTTGGACAAAACAATTGATCATCTTCTGTCATTCTTTACTGAGAAAAATGGCTCTGATTATTTTGGAATTAAAACTGAAACCTAGAAATGACATGGGAAATTTCAACCTACGCAGTTAATGATGGACAAAGTGTTAAGCAACAGGCAACAGAGCCTTATAATGGAAAGTCCTGGGTAAACTTAAAGGGGAATGCTGTCCATATTTTACTAAAAAGATCAAGAAAACCACAGAGGTTGTTACTTAGACTTTGCCTGTGTTCTCCTCTAGTGACTCTGTGGTATGCTCTATTATTTGGTCATAATGCAGTGGGAGAAAAAAAAAGGTTAATATAGAAAAACAAAAGATAAATATTTCAAAATTTAAAACAGCATCTGGAAATGCTTACCACAACGGTGTCTGAAATATTACAATGTTCTCTTGAAGTCTTAGGGAATGTGTGTCTGAAGGATCAGCTGAACTCACTAATTACTTCATCTGCATGAACCCTACTGCTCATAACCACAACCCTAACCCCTAGCTGTAACCCGGGACTTCCCACCCTGGTGTGCAACTGCAGGGGGAAATCCTTGACGTTGTCTTTATAGTGGGGATTGCTGTGAGTCCGGAACTAAGTTTTTAAACACGGAGCCTTGTGGTTTGGCCTGTTCTTTAACTGCCATTTCCTACCTTTGTAGAACAAGCTCTCTGGTGTGAGGTCTTGCTGCCGATTCCCTGCAGCGTGTCTCTCAGCAAGGCTCGTTTGGCAGGACACCACATGGAGCTTGCTTGTTTGTACAGCTTCGCCGGCCACGCAGGGGGAATGGGCAGAGCAAGACCGCATCAATTTGCCCCCACCTGCACAAACAAGCTCTTGGTCAAGCCTTGCATGTGGTCATCTTATAAGCTGGCTTGAATTAGAGATCATTACCTTGCATGCTGCAGTTTATACAGCAGGAGCAGATGGATGCCATTTTTGAGTCCCCTTTCCTCCCGTTGCAGCCACTCGCTCACAACAAGCAGGTCCGTGTCTTCTACTTCATCTATGTGACTGTTGTGAAAACTGCTTAGTCTCTAAGCCTAGACCTTTGGAGGGCCCCAAAAGAGCTAAAAGTGTTGTTCTAACAGCCGTCCTCTGATGTTCCTGAAAGAGAATGGCTGGTGTGGCTAAAAGCTTCTCTGTGCTGAGCCTTGCTCTGTCTTTTGGAGAATGTGAATTTAAGGTATCTTAGAATCAGAACCTCTCTTGTCTATGGGCCTCCATATGGCTCTTCTGCCAAACTTAGGTGCATCACCTTGCACTAATTTTATTTAAAAAAAAATCCACCCAAGATTGATGAATTTTTTTAAAGTAAATAATCAATGACATTGCTGAATCTTATTTTGTACCAAAATAGCCCTTTAAGCTCTTTCACATCTTTCTTTGCATCAATGAACATCATCAGACTGGTGAGTTACATTGGTGGATTCTGGAAAAGTTAAAGGATACAAAATCACTCTGAGATCAGCCTATACTACTCAGCTGGTTTTGTACATAGGTAATTTGTACAAGGTATGTATATGTTTTCAAATGCATCTATCTATCAATTTTGGGCTTTTGTGTTATATATTTTTTGAAATACTGCTCTTGGGCTGAATATGAAGTTAAGTTATGAGTAGTGTTATGGACGGTGTGTGAATCAGTGTCTATTTTCAAAAGGCTTTTGGCTCACCCTCACCCCCACCCGTGCTTCCAGAGCACAGTTAAACAGTGTTGAACCTGGCTATTCTATTTTCATTTCTAAGAAGTAATAGCTATATAGCAATGTGTAGCATCTGTAGAACAGTCTCCTAGAAAGCCTGTATAGGGAGATGAAACATTTTTTAAGACATTCATAAATTTGATAGTTGCATGTTTGCCAAATGTCTTCCCTTTTGATATATTCTCATCATCTTTTTTCTGTTTGAAGCTCATTACTTTTAAGTGTCAAGCAAGCCACGTGTGTTACATGTTGAAATCATATTTACTTGTATGAAGGACGAAAAATGATCTCTAACTATGTATTCCAGTGAAAGTCTTGTTAGGCATATGCTTTAAAAGAGAGAAAGAGGCAAGAAGTGTGGGGAGAGGGATTTTATGAGGAGCGATAACACTGTTTGCCACCAAAAATACATCTGTAATGAGCTGCCTACAGATTGCCTCTCTAAGTAGACAGGGTCCTTGCTTATGAGGTCTCCACAGGGTCCTTGCTTATGAGGTCTCCTGTTCAAACGTCTGGTGTTTTGAAGATATTTCTGGAGGCATATAGCTCCCTTTACCTGCTCCCAGAAACCAGGAAGACTTGAAGGGTCTTCCAGCTACAGTCTCCCAGTGAAAGCTGTTATCAGGTTGATCTGGGCAAATGGTTGATAAAGGGAACAACTTCTGGCCATGTGGCATAAAGATTGGTGGGTACAGCCCACCAAGGAGCCACAACGTTGCCTGGGCCCTAGCTCTGAAGCTCTAGTCCAGAACTCAGAAGAAATTTCTGCATGAACTTTCACTAATCCACTCCTAATACTTTTTTTTTTTCCTAATATTATTTTTTGTTGCTGCATGTGAAACTGCAGCAGAGTTTCACATAAAAAAATAAAAAAATCTGTGAGTATTGCTTTCTGGGAGCCCATTTCCCTGGTCCAGGTGTTCAGCGTCCCCTGCGTGGCATAAGAACGCCCTTTATTAACTAGAATCATGTCTTAATGCATTATCTAACAGGCAGCAAATAGCATGTGCTCCCGAGAGGGTGCTACATTCAGCCGGCTCGTACGTAATGAATAAGTGGCCATTAGGTGAGGACTCCGCTCAATGCTCTGTGCTAATGAATTCAAACGGCATCCGTTTCTTAGGAGCAATGCAATTATTGGGGAATTGAATATTGTTTACATACGGAGCAGTTGTAAAACCTGGAGATGACAATCTATGCAAGGAATTTTTTACCAGGTGGACTAGCTGCTTGTGGGAGCAGGGAGGGAGAGGGGAGGGGAAAAGGAGGCAACAATTCAGAGCAAAAGCAGTGTCTGGTCTTGATGCAGATGCTGTATTATGGGGTTTCTGTCCAAGCACAGCCTTTGCTTAAACAATATAGGGCTAATTACTCCAATCCAGTCTCACGTTTCACAAAGCTGAGGACAGTGTGCTACCTTCCTTGTTAATTTTGGTGTAGGGGTCAATTTCAGTGTGCAAAGTGACTTCTGAGCAGGGACTGATATGAAGGAGCATAATGTCATTCCCATCAGAGAGGCTGCTGTTTACTTGTCTGAGCTGAGATAATAAAGCTGTTGTAGCGTGGCTCTCTTTTGGCTATTACCCGTGTGAGATGATAAAAGGAGTCATCCCTTTTTTCATGGGTTAACAATAGCACTGTGGCTACATCCAAAAGCTGATTATTAGGTCCTCAGTTTGCTTTCTTCTTACCTGAAGCCAAATCAAAGGTTACTTGGAGCAGACCTACATAGATGCAGAGAATGGATCAAACCCCAGTTCCTTGCTGCTCTACTCTAATTTATTGTGTGTGATTTTTATTAGGAAACTAAGAACAGGTCAAAAATTGATAAAAGTTCTGCTCTTTGGCCTGAAGACAGCTGGGCCGACTGTCTCCATAGGTATATTGTGGCTCAGGAACCCCATGTGATTGTCTTCCACCATGGTATTGTCATGACTCCTGAAGATGTTGCACCTTGTTTATTCTCAGGGTCTGAATCTGCAGCCACCAAGAAACCATAGAAATGCTGCTACTGACTAAGAGAATCAGTGCTGTATGGAGAGCGTGCTTTGCTTGGGGCATGGTATGAAGGAAGCCTTGGGGACACCAGCTGTCGCAGAGTGCCTCCCCATGCTTCCTTGCCTGATGTGTGCTCCTGTCGGGCCTCTGCACGTATTTCCAGTTCACAATTCCTATTCCAGATATTTTTATTTTATTTTATTTTATTTTATTTTATTTTATTTTATTTTATTTTATTTTATTTTATTTTATTTTTTTTTAAACACAGCACACAGCATATCGAGAAAAAAAAGTGAATTTTGGAGTGCATCCAACCATCTTGTGGAAAGAACAGAAGAAGCATTTTAAACAAGGAATCTTTTAAGAAACCTCTGTAGTGAACAGTCTTTTATATACATATATTTATGTGTGTGTATAATTGTATGTATGTATCTCCATAAAAAATTGAGAAGGAACAGATCTGAGGAAGAAAGTAAGGAAAAAGCAGCCAAAGTGCAAAGGTCTGTGTTTGGGGCTTGTTTATAGTTTTCCATATTGGCAGTTTGTTATTGGCTTTGCTGTCAGCTTTTAGATGATACATGAGTGAATGATGTGGGAGGAACTATTAAGGAGTAGGGTGTAGAGAACAGAATATTGTGTCTAGGAACCATATTTCAATCCAATCCAAGAGCGCTAAAAGAACATGCAACAAAATATTCTTATCAACGAGGGTGTTTATATTCATGACTGGAGTGGGATATCTGGCCTCTTACATCCACTTTTTATTTCTTTGTAAACCTAGAAGTTTTCAATGCTAAGTAGAAAGAAGCCTTCAGGGAGAATGAAAGAAAGAAGCTGCCCAAGCAGCCTGGGTGAATGCTTTCTTGAACTGCCTTATTTATGTTGAATGTTTGTGGGTATATTTCTTTATGTTGCTTATATTGCATACTAATTCTTTTGGATATTGGCACTGAGGACTCTACTGAGTCACTACTGTGATACCTGTGCAACAAGCTCTGTGGAAGAAGCTGTCTTAGTTTTAGTGTTTCCTCTAGCATTTACCCTTCTCAAACTACTGTGCAGATGTGTATACCACCTTAATCCATGAGTGACACTGTGCATGTGGAATCAGTTGGGAAAACAGGCTTAGGAAATCTAGTTTACACGGATATTAATACACAGATTAAAAAGGAAAAACAGTATATTAAAAGAGGAGATATTACTAAGGCTTGAGGGTAATTTCAGCTGGAAAAGTGATCTTTAACTATGAGACAAGAGCCCAAAAGCTACTAAGTCAGTGTCTTGTATACTAAATATTTAATATTTGCAGGTCAATGTTTAATGCTTGTTCATGTGCAGTTTCTGGAATGGAATGCTAGATCCCAAAGGTTTGATGATATCTAGATTCTTTTCCTTGTAGATTTGGACCAAGGACCAATATTTATCTTGGTTCTGTCTTGGACTGAGTGAACTTCTCTGTGCTCTCACTCTAGTTGTTAATGTGTTCATGACATGCTATGGTGTCCTTTACTGGCGATCTCACTAGTAATGTAGAATAGCCCTGTGTACATCAAAAAAAACCTTTAAAGTGCTAATAGGGGAATTTTGGTATTTGTTAGCCTTGACATACTAATAGATGTACTCAGGTTTAAAACCCTGGGTATCTAATTTTTTTTTTTTTTTTTTTCACATGGATAAATATGAAAAGTCCGAAAATGCCCTTTTGTAATAGTTTAAAAAAAAATAAAGCAATCATGAAAATTTGAATGCTTTCAAGGAACTCTCCTATAAAAGATGTATCCCTGTGAATTAGAGTTCAAACAAGAGCCAACAATCCAGTCCAATCAAGATCCTTCCAATCTTGATGCTATTTTTATTCACAGGTAAGTATAATTTGCTTTGTGAATCTATGACTCAAAATATCACTTTGGTCAAAGCAGTACAAAATCTAATTGAATGCACTTTCAAGCAGCCTTCTGCAAATATCCTGAATCTTGCAGTGAGCAAAACAAAGCAATCTGGAGGGAAAGGGGCAATTTTAGGTAACTTGCAGATTAAGAAATAAGTTTAAGCAATGAATCAGTGTTCCTAGGTATTAGCCAGTAGGCCAAAAGAAGGAAAAAATGAATCGGGAGAAGATCAAACTGCATTCAAAGCTAGAAGATACTGAAGAAAGGCTTCTTCGTTTAGATTCCTTTGAGGCAGCTCACCATCTTTTCAAAAATTATTTTTGAAGAGGAAATAAAGGACAATGCAATGCCCTTTGAAGTCAGAGTGTCTTTTTTCTTCTTGTAATGAAGTCTGACAGATCATCTTTGATCTCTGAAACAATCTACAATCATGTATAGCTTTGATCGCTAACATAATGGATGTGTTGTTATTTTCTGTGTACACTGAAAGTGGGCCTTAACCATGCTGGCTAGGATAGCTGCTAATTAAATTTACAAAGCACCTTTGCCTTATATGGAGGCAAGGGGTTACCGAAGGAAGACACACCTGCATTTATGCTCTGTCTCTTCAGCAGTGAAAAACTGAAAAAAGACTGCAGTATTATCGTACTGCTGTCTCCTGTTGTAGACACGTGCTTCTACAGCATTAATACAAGTAGACCATGTTGATGCCTCTCTTATCTTGTTGTGTCATGATCCTGCAGAGCCTACTGGTGTTTGCCAGCAAACGCTTCATTAGCGCATCTGTGGGGAGTGTGTGACAGGCACCCCTTTCCCTTGCTGGCCTCTTGCGGGGAGTGATAGCAGAGCTGAGAGGGAAAGTGCTGGGAGCAGCATCCTGCCTCTCCTTCCAGCTGCCTTCAGACTACTGTAGGAATAGAGGATCAAACTCAGATTCAGGCCTGGCATTGCAACTGGATGAACATGGTTTCTGAAACCATGGGATGGAAGCCTAGAGCTTCGAAGCATGTACTGGAAGGAATGGGCTCAAAAGCCCTACAACGGGGCCACGTACGGGACCTGTTCTGATTATGGAGATTAGCCACAGGTATCAACAGTATTTTTAAACATGGGGGCAAAAAATTTTTCCTCTGTCATATCAGAGAGAGAGGTTTTGAATGCAGGGCTCAGCTCTGAAGGCAATGCATCGGAAGGCTGTGGTTAAGAGCTGGAATATGGTCCCGCTGTCTCAGGCAGGGCTGTCCTGCCAGTGCATGTGAGCAAAGGTACCACTATTATACTGTGGCGAAGTGTGGCAAGAGCTAATGGGATAATGAAAAAGTTCAGGTTCCTAGGTCTGTGTGAAGAGTTTTATGAAACCGGTTGTTTTTGAACAACCATTCCCTGAGAGGAATAACTGAGACCATCACATTAAAATGATTTGCTTGCAGGCTTGTCAGGCTCAAGTACAAAGAAATCATGAACAGAAGTTTAGGACTTCTTGAAGGCCTTAGTTTTCAAAAATGAATTTATAGTGTGACTAGTCTAAGGAGAAATAAAAGTACCTGGGTAGTAGTATAGGAGAGGGAACTATAGGAGATGGAAGCTCACAGAGAACTGTATGCTAGGCCTCATCCAGCTTTGCAGTGGTCTCATAGTAACCTCCGATTTTGAAGAATATAATAGAAATTTCAACATACTCTATCAACAGTAATGACTCATACCCACATGTCGCTCCTTTCCTTTACAGAATGAAAAACATTGCAAATATGAGGATAAGCATAAATGCAGCTTTGCCACCCTCCTTATGAATATCCATGTTACTATGTCTAACCAAAATATTCAGCAGGCCATTGTGGAAAGTTTTAGCAGGCTGCTGCTGTGTAGGTGGGTCCCTGTGCCAGTGAAATGTGAACAGAAAACCTCTCTGTTCAGCTTTGCTCTCTTGTACCCATACTTTATTACTGAAGGAATGTTCTGTGTCCCACATCCTGTGCCAAGCCATGAAAAACTAGAATTTCATAGGGCTTTTAAGGGGAGAATACAGACTCCGATCTTGAGGACTGGCTTTGACAAAATCCCATATACTGGACAGCAGTGAAGGCTGATTTCCCTTGGCTTAGCTTTGGTTCATTTTATTTAATGTAAACAGTGTTTTCATTTGCTGATATTTCTTACTCTCAATATTCTTTTCTGAAGGCTCATATTCTCAGGTTTTTAAGATTTTCCACTTAGCTTCTCTGAATTTTACAAGAGCACTGTAAGGACTCACATATCTAGTGATAAATAATGGTGATTACTTTTACTATTTATAAAAATTTCAATATTCTAAGGATTTTCTGGAAGTTGAAATTCATCTGAGAAAAGTGCTTTCACTACTTTAGTGTGCAGGCAGCTGCTAGGTGGGTTACATTTGATCCCAAATCATAGGGCATATCCTCACCTCTTGTATAAGTGTGGAGAGCTCTGGCAGGAGTAATGACAGCAATTTGAAGGACAATTCATTTAGAGGACATAGATCTTGAAATCAACAGAGTGCTGCAAAAAAGTAATCGAAACCATAAATGTCATCATAAGGGAGGACATTAATGTCAACTAATGGGCAGGATGCATGACTGGCTGAGATCGTGTCAAAATGAGGTGACTGGTACAGTGAGGGAGCAGTGACACTTCATTTATCTTGCAGAAGCAGGTTTGCTATATCATGGTGCCTTGGATGAGGGATATGCTCGGAATGCCTCTTTTTTTGTGTGTTCATATAAAATGAGTGCAATTATGAAACAACGCAATTTCATTTGCGGTCTGTTTCATTTTGGTAGGACAGACTAAATAAAACATGGGTTTGTACTGGATGAGTTTGTATACGCTGGATTCTTTTCGCTGAAGGAAGATGTAATGTTTATCTGACTACCTCTGCTACCTTGCCCTGGGTTCCTCTTCATGCTTGGCACAACAGGTTTAAATACTGTGCAACTTACTATAACCTGCGACTGGACAGAGCAGCCACTGGAGTCCCTAAGCCTGGCATGGCAGTTGGCAACAGCCAAGCTGTGGGTGCTTGTGGCTGCGCCCTCTCTGCCGCCAGGGACGAAGGGCAGCCGTGTGGAGCAGGGCAGCTCCCCCTTCGCTGAGTGCGTGGAGCTGCTCTTGCCTCTGCTGTGGGCAATGCTGCCAGCTGCAGCGGCGTGCATGGGCCCTGCTTGATCGAGAATCAGGAGCTACAGTCACTATTCCTCAGAAAGAGCAGTGTGAGGAAAGAAAATGAGATTTTATTTATTTATTTATTGCTAGAGCAGCTCTTTATTCTCTAATCATGGAAACTGGCTTCTTATTAAATATCTTTGGCACTTTGCTTAAAAATCCACTAGCAAATTCTCCTTACAGCCCTGCTGGATAGTATATGATTAAGCAGCTTCAGTTGTGCTTAAAATAAACAAATAAAGAGAGAGCAAGAGGGAGATATTTTTTATATTATAATCTTCACATCAGCAGCATCAGAGGCAAAACTGGATTAATACAAATCCCTAAAAGAATAAAACACATTTGTAGATTAACCCTGACCTGTACTTAAAAGCTCCCCAGGTATCTCCTCTGTATTGATCTGGCTAAGCAAGGCCACCTGGCTGCACACAGGGAATCGCTTCTTCCTCATGTCAATTAGTGGGTACCTGGGCAGCATGGAGACCTCTGTTAAGCAAGGAAAATCCCATTAGGTATTACCACAGGTGGTTGCTGTGTGTTTGCTACCACTATGAATATTGCATTTAGAAACCTGAAGTAGATGGTATGAAAAAAACCTGACAGCTATAAATCTCACATTTCGAGCGGACAGCTTTATTGACTGCTCCTATCTTTGAGATGGAGGAAGGGGGGCAGTCTATTCTAGCCTTTTGATTTACTGTGAGAGCGCACTATTTAGGGATGATTGATTGTTGAAAAGTGACTTACCAAGTGCTTCGCATGATTTTATTACCCTAGGTAATAGGTTAAAGAGGAAAGAGGGGCTCCTGAATTTAAAGGCACTAAACATCATTTTATTGCAAATGAGAAAGATCACTGCAAGTATGACATGTATGTGTTCATTTATATTCCTGACCAAACTGAAAGAGCATCTTATAAATTATTAATTTCCAGACTAGTTGTGTGCCACCCTGAACTATTGTCTGGGTCATGCTAAATTTCATGCCTATTCAGTCCCTGTAAGGAGATAATTTGAATGTATTCTGAAGCTGCCTGATGTCCTCCCACCCCTGAAATGTAATGCTGCCCTAGAAAAAATTGAGATAGTATCAACACATTTCTACCATGACTGGGGTGCATCTGCCTTGCATCCAGTGGGACTGCAATTAGGAATGTCACCGAATTCTATATTTAATTAAAAAGTCAGGAAGCTTCTTACAAACTAAGGATAAAATCTTGCCTGCATTGAAATGAAAAGCAAAAATTCTTCTGTCTTATTTCAGCTTAGGATTCCTTTTGAGCTTTTCCACATGTCTGCATATATGTTGTGCTCTGCAGCACCTGGATAAGGGCTAAGAAAATCATTCAGCCTGCCTTTTTATCAAATTTCTAATCTATACAGTGGAGTGGATAATATACACACTGGAGATATATTAAGTAAGTGGATAAGTTAAACATTTTGACAGCTTCAAATTGAGATATAATCAATATGAAGTATTAGACATTATATTAATACATTTTTTTAAGCAAACAATTGCAAACCATTATGGACTAGATATGTGTCTTTTAACTGCAAGGTTGTCAAGTTAACACTGTTGAGAGATAGGCACTGGCGCACAGGTGGTGAAAGATCCCTTTTCCACTAGTTACTGAAATGCATTGAGGACTGAGTTGACAGAAGTAGTTGACTGTAATAGCTGCAAAGCCCAGCTAGGTTTTAAAAGCTTGAAGCTGTAGCTGAGCATAAGGATTGGAGGAATATCCACAGTGTGTCAGTAGTTTGCAATGAGCTTTAGGATCCTTTGCACTGTTTTCCTTTACTGTTAAGCTTTCACTACTATTTATTTAGAACTGTTTGAAAGATACCATTTCTAGGTATCCATCAAAAACATGGGATTTCTATACAACTAACTTTTTATCAGCCCAGGACAGCCAAGGTATTATGGTACTTTATCACTTTCATGAAAAGAAAATTTGTAAAGATCCTAAAATGTGAAGACAGATTAAATTATTTTAAAGAACAAGCACATAAACAAGCAAAACCCAACCACAAACCAAACCCCAAAAAAACCCCAAAACATTGCAGATCAACTGACCATTGTCCTGCAACAATGTTTACTTCTAGCTTCAAAAATATTATATTATTCAGGATATTCAAAATTCTTATACTTGAACTATCTTGTTTCTTTATAAATAAAAATGAAATATTCCAACAGTACTTTCTTTGAGTGAATGGAAGCATATTATGTAACCTACATTAATGTAAGCAATTTATTAGTTAATTTTCTTTACCAATGTTATTATTTATATTGGAATTGTTTTCAGATAAATGCTTACATGTATTTACATGCATCTATAAATATATTCACTCAGGCTTCTGGAAAGTCAACTTGAAGCAGCTGATTCTATCTGCGGTGCTGTAGGTGGCTTGCTGATTAGGGAAACCCAAACACCTTGCTATAACACTGTGATTGTGCCACAGTCAAGGACTTCTCTCCAGAGGAATATACTGTAAAAGTGGTTTTCAAAGAAATAGGAAGGCTCTTCCCCAGGGAAGATGCTAGTGTTTTGGTCAAGGCAAGCCCCAGTTACACAGGCATGGCAGGGAAGAAAAGGCATCATCATACTAGTCCAATTTTTATTAGTTCTCTGGTAGCTTGAATGACATGGCTGTGAGCAGATGCTTGTATTCGTCCTAGGTATTCATTCATGGTGGTGCTGGCTGGCAGCCAGAAATCCTCTGTGGGTTCCAATACTGAATAGCTGAGATGCATCGATAACATGAAATAGTTGCGTAAATTCTTCCTGCTTGACACATATAAGTCCTGCTTGCTTGACTAAGATGATGTGAAATGCCACATACTTTTGTATCAGTATTTTGCATTAAGGCATGTGTTATGTGTATTTTATAGTAGAGATGCCTTTAAAACAACTCAGGATTCAGAGAGAGCTCTAAAAATATGCACTGGCTGTTTTTAATTCAAACAAGGTTTACCCTAGGCTCCTATACTCACAGAACCATAGTTAAGGTTGGAAGGGACCTCTAGAGATCTAGTCCAACTCCCCTGCACACACAGGGTCACCTAGAGCATGTGGCTCAGGACTGCGTCCAAGCGGGTTGGGAAGATCTCCAGAGTAGGAGACTCCACAGCCTCTCCGGGCAAGCCCCCGTTACAGTGCTCTGTCACCCTCGCTGTTAAGAAATTTTTCCTTCCTGTGGAAGTTCCTGTGGAACTTTAGGTGTTTCAGTTTGTGGCCGTTTCCTCTAGCCCTATCAGTGGCCACCACTGAGAAGAGGCCACCCCATCCTCCTCACTGCCTCCCTTGAGGTCCTTATAGACACTGCTCAGGTCTCCTCTCAGCCTTCTCTTCTCCAGGCTGAACAGGCCCAGCTCTCTCAGCCT
>VZSV01000104.1:1006559-1032862 GCA_013398735.1 Nothocercus julius
CCTCCCTTCCTCCCTTCTTTCTCCCTTCCTCCCTTCTTTCTCCCTTCCTCCCTTCTTTCTCCCTTCCTCCCTTCCTCCCTCCCTTCCTTCCTTCCTTCCTCCCTTCCTTCCCTCTCTAACTAATGCCCCAGCTCATGAAGGCAAAGAGTGTTTCTAGCTGCTTAACCCCAAAGGTATTTGACTAAATTATGGTACAGGACAATAGAAGGCGTATCCAAGGCACATTTAACCTATACTCTTGTGTGCAACAGTGACCAGCACTGGATGCTTATGAAGAAGACACACAGTGACACATGGAGCTTATGAGTCAGACAGGGATTGCTGAGAGATATTTTCTGATCTGAGTGAAAGTAATCTGTTTAATCATTATTAGAATATGTGCGTAACTACCTCTTGAATTTTGATGTATGTTATTTTTTTTCAAGTCCACAAGTGGTTTCCTAAATTGGACTATCATGCTGAGTAGCTTAGTAAAGGTGACGTTTGTGCTTCAGAGTGAAATTGTGATTAAAAAAAAAAATCAAAGCAATTGTGTTTCATTATTTTCAAAAGCTGTTCACTTGTCACCCAACATCATCATGTTCAATTTTTCTCACTTCTGCCTTAATTCTAACTTCACCAGGCTGTACTCAGTCATATTATGTGTAGCACTGATCATATTATATGTTTCGTGTTGCAGTGAACATTTGCAAGCAGCCCTTCTAAGTCAGCACATGGATGCGGCTGTAGTATCTGGTCACTTGAGCTTGAGCTGTAAAAACAAACAAAGCAAAGCAAAGCAAAGCAAAAAAAACAAACTGATGCTTCTGGAATAATGGGGAAAGGGAACATTAAGAGTATTAAAAAAATCATGCTGAATAGTGTGCCTTCTAAGGAAGAATTTTTTTTTTTTCATATTTCTCCTTGATATTAGTTTCCAGCTTTCTTTTATATACTTATATATATATATATATATATAAGCAGATGTGTGTCAAGAATACCACAAAAATTTGTAAAGATTTGTACTAAAATTTCTGTTTCTGAATCTTATTTAAGAGCTTGGGTATCAGAAGTATTCACTTGCTTCTAGAACATCACTCTTTATACTTTCTCCAGTGAGATAAAAGGACAGGATTCCTCACAGACACCTTCTTCTCTTTCCTTGAAGGAAAGTGATAGCTTTATCATTCTGAGTGTGTGTGTGTCCTTGTGCCTCTGGATACACTTAGCTTCGCTGGTGGATGGATGCTGAAAACGTATGCTGTGCCCAGAAGGGTTCTTCATGGAGTACTTAAATTTGAAGAATGTATTGAGCTGTGACATTGACAGGCAAAACTTGCAGTGCTGTTTGCATTCCAGTTACAGCGATAAACTGAAATAGAGTTTAATTTATGCTTTCTGTATACTTCTGTTTAGTTCTGTTTTTGGGTAGAGAAGGACCAGTTGATCCCCTGAGCCCCGTGGAAACTGAATTTTGAAACTGGCTTGAGAAACTTTGAATTTCATGAGAATGTGTGTCTACCACAGTGTTGCTCTTGGGTGATTTTCAGCAGTCCTTTGCTGTTAAGAGAAAAATAACAGTCTCCAAAGAATAATTTATTCATCTTCTCCTTTCTCCTAACTCTAAATGTAAGCCTTGATTCCTGTGGGACATCACAGGGGAAACTGCTCACCGACAGAAGATTCAACAGAAGATATGAGCTTTCACTGCTTTCCTCTGTGTGTGTGTCTGTGTGTGCACGTGCTTTTTTCAAAGTCAGCTTCATGGCTACACCACAGATACATGTGGTTGCAAGGGGGCATTACAGCCACCAGGTTTAGTACAGGCATGAGTGAAAGGCAATGTGCCGTTGTAGGACTGCACATGCAATGGGTACAGCCATCAGGTTCCAGGAGATGCAGATGTCCCAGTTGAAGGCTGTAGCCTGTGGACCAAAAAGGACATCTTTGTCCAGTGACAAGCAATGAAAATTTATATAAATAAAGAATTTGTATTAATGTATTTCCCAGGAATTTCCAAAATATCCTATGAATGTAGCATTTAGGTAACAACATGTCCACGAGTTGTAGAGAGCATTGGATGTGATGTGAACAAGGCAGGTTTAAAGAGGTAGAATGGGAATGACACAGTCATAAATGTAGTATTAATACATTATGAGAAGGATGAAACAAGAAACCAAAAGTTATGCAAATTGCATAATTTCTATCAAGTTTGTATGAAGAAAAAATTCTGATTGTGTCCAACAAAGAATCAAACTTTCAATCTAGGAATTGAATAACAGTCATTAGCATTGCTTGGAAGCTATTCTACCACTCTTGTGACTCCCTGCAGAGTCCTTTGGAAGTAAATTTATATTGAACGTATATTTTGGGCTACAGTGGCTTTACAGCAGCCAACTTTATTTAGTTCTAGGTAGATGAAAAATCCTTCATTCTCCCTTAGAATAAATTTTAAAAGACCTGGTTGAGCTCACAGAAAGTATTTGGATAATTCCCCAAACAAGGGTACAACTCATTCTCTTCGATGGCAGATATGTTGGTAAGACATCCTTTGATTTAGCTACCTATTGTATTTCTTACTATCATTCCCTGAAGCATCATCTCTGGAAGATGGTACTCTTGGGCATTGCATTCAACACTGGAATGCTGATTTATAGATAGGATGCTATCTCTCATTCTCAGGAGAGTATACCCCAGAATAAAATACCTCAGCACTTACACTGGCAAAACCCATGTTTATTATGTGACTAACTTGACTTGGTAGACATCTGTACTTGTACTTTATTACTTAGCTCCCAAGTGAGAAACAGTGGGACAGCACTGTGATTTTCTAAATCTGACTACTCTTGACAGGGTATAGCAGGAAATTTTCAGATATGTTTTTCTTGATGGTGCTTTCTAGATAAGAATGCTTTTTAGAAAGTTAAATGCAAAATGTTTTGCATAGCAGGAAAGATGTTGGTAGAATTTGTTAGTACATTGACTTTGGTTAAGTCCTAAAATATATTTAATAATTAAAGCTAAAATATAAATATTTTATTGATGCCTGCACATTTACACTTGCTTTGGATGACCTTTAGACTGCTTCTCCTCTCCACCCCCCAAGTGAAAGGGACAAAGCAGAAAACTGGGAGAGTGGGGAAATGAACCATCAGTAACCAATAGCTTTTTAGTGAAAGTGCACTAACGAACTTCACCTCTGATGGTCTGTGTATTTCAGATGGCCAGGGGTTGAGAGTTCAGCTGGTGTAAACTGGCGTAGCTCACATTTGTCTCATATCAGCAGCAAAGCTCACTTTTAAATCTGCCTTTTAAAATGAAATGGAACCTATTATTTATACTGCCTCAGACAGGCCAAAATTGTGACCCCACAGACCCTCTAACGATCGGTTTTCAGCTGCTGGAATAAAAAAGGCAATGTTACTGAACTATCACCATGCCGCTGTGTTGGAAGATGTTAATTGTATTATGTGGTAGGGTGATGCTCTCTTCCCCAAAGAATAATGAATCTTTGAGGGCCATTATACCCTTCCAGTTCAATGGCAATTTCTTTAAATTAATGCCTATTACAATTTAACTGCTTTTAAAGTTGCCAGTGGAATTAGTATAGTGCCCTGAACTGTTGCCTTGGGATTTATATTGGTTATAGCCCTAAAATGTCATGTAGTTTTTGTTTTCTGTTCAAAAACAGGTTTTTACAAAATCTTTTGAGTACATCTTTTGTCATCCGCCTTTGCTATTGCAGTTTTATTTTGCTGAGGCAGAAAAGCATTAACAGAGAGTTTACTGTAAATGAGCATGTAGATTGTGTAGTCTATGGGGAGGGGAAGGAGCTATGAAGAAAATGTTTGCTCTAGCTACTAGGAAGCAGCATAGAAGGATGGGTTTCATGTTTGTTGCTGGTTCATGTAATTCAGACAACAATTATTGTTTTATTCATGACTAAGAGCTTTTGTCATATACTCAGTTAACTTAGGTGATGAACTTAATGGAGTGTAATTGCAGGAAAGGCAAGGAAGAGGTGCATGTTTTTTACAATGCTTTTGTGGCCATGATCTGATATTTTCTGTCATGTGAAAGAGAAACTAGAAAATCTGTGGATTTTGAACTTTCTGAAAGTGCTCTGAAAACCTGAGATCTAAAAGTCACTTTGTGTTGAAATTTCTCAAACTTGTTCAAATCCTTCATGGGAGTATGTTCTTGGAGTTGCTTTGAGCAGAACCTTCATTTTCTCTTTCTTTTAACAACTACATAAACCTGAAAGTAAACTGTGACAAATTTATAGCTGGCCAGTTTGAATTAACTTAAAAGAGTTGATTATGAAAACCATCAAACACTGTAACATGCAACTCTGCCAGGTCTAATGTCTCAGTTGGAAGAGGGGCATATTGGTCCTTAAAATGCATGACCCTGATAATTTTATTTCTTCAGATTTCAATGTAAAGTATCACTGTGAGCTACCTGCTGCTAATTTGTTCAACTTCATCAGCAATAATAATGAAAAGCTTGGAAATGACAGCCTAGAGACTTTGCTAGGTTTCATGGTGATGGCCAAAATAGAGCCAAAGCACACTTTCTTTGCCTTGCATAAGGCAAAAGAAACTGCTTGTAAGGAAAGCTTTTTTTTTTTTTTTTCTATCTATTGAGAACATCTGTGAGTTGGTGATCTGCTTTCTAGAGTAAAAATTCAATGGAAAAACAAGTTCAGCTATCTGTCAAATTTTTTGAAGCTGTTTCCTTTTGGAAAAGGGATGGGATAAAGAGAAGACAATTTGCTCTAATGAGCAACACTGCATGCCTATCTGCTTTCATGGGAAGACAAGGTTTTAATAAACACAGAAGGAAAAGCATCTTTAAACTCAAACTGCTGTTATTAAATAGGCTCCATGATAAAGTGACAAAGATTTCAGTCTGCAAAGGCCTTGGTAAATGACCTTCTGAATTAGCTTTTCATAGCCACCCTCAAGCATAGAAGTTCAGACCAAAGGATGCTGAACATTATTTGGTTAGAGAGAATCTGAGCCTTGAAAGCTCTGTTCCCAGCATGCACAAAGTGGATGTTAATCACCCATTTTGTTTTGTATTTATCGTTTCTGTTATTTTGTTTTTGAAATTGTTATATAAATCTTATAGTTATCATCCTTGAGGAATTTTTCTTGGGAGTTTCTTTAAATGAGATGATTATAAGTCATAAAAATCTGAGCAAAAGTAATAAAAAATTGAGTAACATCACCTTGCATTTATTCTTTCAAAATTCTACTTTTGAATACTCTCCCATGGTCTCTATCTGCAATTAACAGTGTCTAGGAAAAGGTAAATTTGCTACAGTATTAATTGACAGGATAGTGTCTTTTACTCAAAGGATGGTAAAACAACTGTGAAGCAACATCTTTGCATGAACCAGGCTCAGGCTGAGATAGGCTTACTTCAGAAAAGTAGCTGTCACATGCTTGGTGCAGCCCTGCCTCCTGAAAGTGCTGCTGTTTGATTAGAAGTTGAAACAATTTCTTCTTCCCATGAACATGGGAACTGCCACTCCACAGTGGGAAGATTTACTTTTTCTGAGTGGTTGGGAGATAGCGAAGGTTGTATTTTGGGTTTTCCCCACCCCCCTTCTCTGAAGAGCCATCAAACTCCATGCAGTGATTACTCTCCAGAGCAGTAGAGGAGGTCTCTCTGAAACTCAGTGTTGAGTCGTGGCCTTTTATTTCAGGTGTATTGTAAAATGTTTCCCATTGACATCTAGGTGCTTTAGGTGATATTCCTGGTGGTGCATGGAATACAAGCTATAGACAGTCACGTAAGTTTTATGCACTGCCACACTTTGTTGTCAAAAAATGCTGACATATCCCATTATTTTTCTTATAAACTATCTTACGAGAAAAGGCAGAAGGGATTCAAAGAGAAGTTTTCATTTTACTTAGACCTTTTTGTGCTATCTGTTCAAAAATATGTCTGCCCTTTATGGACTTCACATTGACATTTTGGTGAGTTCAACTTAGCTTACTTCAAAAGAACAAAGGATTAGTGTGAAGCTTAGGGCAGGGTCTTTCAGATGAGACTTTTAAAACGGATCGTTGCTGTTCTGCTGGCCCACTGAAGTTCTCATCACACTGTAATAGTGAAGTGCTCATGGCCTTACAAAATATACAGGTCCCAGCAATGGAAAACTTAAGTTAGGAGATCCGATCCCTCTCTGCAACCTCCTGGTTATTCGACACCCTAGAATAGCTGTTTTATAGCATAAGCATAGAGTCAAATGCCATCTGTATGGGAGTCAAGATGTAGCTGAGGGGAAAAGTTTTCTATTTCAATAAATTTGTGATTCACTTACTTTTTCTTGCATAAATTTCAGCATGCAGGTTCTTGCATGAAGAGCTGCCCACCTGTCAGAGATAATTAGAACCTTCCCCCAAAACAAAACTAAAAAAAAGATCTCTTATGACTTTCTCTTCTCCTTGGTCAGTTGGCAGGTGTGATATACTATTTTAATATAGAAAGTGTTATGGAGTGCTGGTTCTGGACACTTCAGCAATTTCCTTCAGGGCTATTGGCAAGCTTTTATCTGCTTTTATTTATACTTTGCATTTTTTAATAAGCCTTTACTTAAAGAAATGTAGATGTCAATACTTCTGCTCCATTTATTTCATGTCATTGGATAAACAAACAGGTTTCCACAAGTATTAATTTTATAAAATTGCCTCACTTGCTTTGCGCCACCCTGTAATGGATTTGTTTTATTTTTCCTCTGTCACAGAGGAAATAGTTCCTACTATTTATGTTTAAAAGATGAAGAAACACATGGAATGCTGTTTCTGAAGACTGTGTATGTTTTGAAAAACTGGTATTTAGAATCAGCAGTGTTATAACTGGAGAGAGTTGTGTTTTTTCTCAGGTGAGTCTTTCTTGATGGAAATCTCCCACTGACCTCAGGAATTCCTGGCCTGTTAAAAGACTGTGGGATTGGCCTCAGTGCACTTTCTCTGCCCAGTTTTGTCTCCTGGCAGTACAGCAATCATACAATAGGTGATGATGGCATATTTTTTCCAGCAATCTCTCTGTAGAGAAGTATTGTGACAAACAGAGGACCCATTAAATTCGTAATCTTAATTATGATCCACAAACTATTCAATGCTGGGAAGCAAAATTACTTTGAGTGATAGTGATTAAAGATGATATCACTCTGCCTTATTCTGCAAGCCTTAGCTTAATCTAATACTTTAGCTCCCAACTTTCTTTGAGCTAAACAGAGAAAACACATAGGGGGGATATCTTGATATTTAGCAAAATGCCTGCTTGGGATTTACTGACCTTTCCTATAAATCAGAAGCAAAGTTGCCAGCTGGGCACTTTCTCATTTGCAGTATATGCAGGCAGCAAAAAAATAAGCCAAAGAGCTCTGAAGCAAAACATTATGTGCACATTTTTTTCTTACTGTTCTCCTTGTACCATAATAATGTAAAAAGCTATTACTGAAAGTAAACCATGAAAGGCGATTCAACCCCACTATCTCTTCATCCTTTCACAGCAAGCAACACAAATATGCACCGGTTTGTATTAGTGACTACTCATTTTAAGGGAAGTTGCTCTTTGGTTGGCAGGAGAAAGAGTGAATTGTTGATTCATATTTTTACCTATGCTGCTAACCCAGAGAAAATATATGAAAATTACCTTGAAAGCCTCTTTCAAAAATATATAGACAGGTAAGTCTGATTCAAAACATCTCTCATGTAAGTTGGATGGACTTAAGACCATTTAACAGCTGACCTGTTCAGTTGTTGTGTAAAATAATGATTCTTTTTTCACCACCGCAGAAAATCTTCACAATCTTCACCGCAGAACAATCTTCAGTGTGATTGTTCCTGTGCAAAACAGAGGCAAGTAACAAGAGACAGTTCCAGTTACAAGGACAGTGCCCTTAATATGCAGCTAGCAATATATAGTTTCCAGGCAAGGAAGTACTAGTAAGGTCTATCATGGTGCCACAAGTGCAAACGGTTGAGCTGACAGAGGAAGTTGACGTTGTTGTGGCTCAGTGCTAATATTTCCATCCAAATGTACCTCATGCAAGCTTTGCATGAGCCAGTTTTAATCAGGCATAATGTCTTCTCAAACAGTGACCGTGTGCAGAAGGGTTTCTTTTCTGCAGGCTCAGCAATGTCTGAGTGATTAGATCTATTAAAAAAAAAAAATGTTGTTGAGAAAATGTGCTGTATTTTACATTAACTTCTCTCCTTTAGAGACAGCAGCTTTCACTCCAATCTCAGTGGAGTTACTTATGTTCTACACTGTGTAAGTTTGGAATCAGACAACAATTTTATTCTGGGCTGTGCTTGAAAGAAATGATGAAATATGTGTTCTGCTCCTTTGTTTTCCTGCAGATATGATGAGTATAAGAAAGGTTCCTTCTAGAACTTCATGAAATAAAAATAGTGCTGTTCAGAAAGGTTATCCTGGCTCCCTGACTGAAATCTAACATATTTTATTGTTATCTTGATACCCATCAACTTCCATCTGCATCCTTGTTAACTCTTCTGCCAGTTGAGTGTCATCTTCAACTTTGTCTCTGTTCTTGTGAGGTTTTTAATTGCCCTTGAACAAATTGTGGTCCCAGGCACCCACCCACTGCATCCCTACCACAGTAGACATGTGTTCCAGTCCAGATTCTTGTGGGGACAGCATTTTCTGGCTACAAGGCCACCTGTTACTTTCCTTTAACTTCTCCTAGGCCTGTCCTGGAAGTTTTGAGCTTGCCCAAATTCTCAGTGTATGTGTGCTCTGTGATCGGGGGTGGGTATGGCATGATGGATAGTACTGTGCTGACTGTTCCCCCAGAATCTGACTGGATCTGGGTCCCTTCCTGTGGTTGCCTGGGAACATGGAGTACATGGACTGAGCCATGATGTGGGCATACTGCTGGCTGAAGTGCTTGAAATGGGTTATGTGATGTTAAAGTTGCCTTATGTTTTGTGAATGTCTGGCAAGGTATAATACATGCACGCTAAGTTGTGAAATCTACTTCCACCACATGCCATGTCAGCTTTTCTGGTTTGATCCCAAAATCTGGTTCCATCCTCATTTTTGACCATAGGTATTTATAGAATTTATTTGAACTGTTCTATTCTTTTCTGGGCTCAATCATTATGTCCCTGTGAAATCAGACCACAGAAGTACGTGGGGAGGACTAGGATATGAGCAGCTTTTAGCTAACTGGAGGCCCTTCTGCAGCAGAGCGTTTTCTGCTAGAGCTTGCGTGTATGTTGCAAGATCAGCACAAGTCACTAGTGACTTCGCTTTCTGTGAAGTGTAACTCACTGCTGTTTGTCATCAAGCTTTGGCAGGGGCAGAGGGCTCATGTTCATATCTACTACTCAAGGCAGTCACCAGTAGTTTGAGTTTATTTGCAAGCTTTAATCCCACATTTTCTCAAACATTTAAATCCTTTTGGACAAGAAGAGTAGGGAGCAAAGCACAATCTGTGGTACTTTTGCAAATTGCAAACAACCCCAAAATTGCTCATCTGGATTACCAGCCAAGTAGACACCTGCAAATTGACTTCACACCTACTGTCGCACTATGCTGGCAACTCTGAATGAAGTTAGTATTTCCTTACTTCATGCTTCCTCTTGTTCTTGAATATACTCAAGAATAATTAGATCAGCCTTAGTTATTCTGATCAAAAGAACTGAACAGAATAATTTTATGGTATCAAATGATTTGGAAAGCTCTTTTATTGTCAGGATAAAAAAGCCCTGACAATAGGAAAGAATACAAGAACCTGAGAAACGTGACTTGGTGTGCCACAGAAATTAAAAATAAACTTTGTGAAAGACTTTACCCGGGAAATGAGAAATAAAATTTACTAAAATTAAAGTGCAAGAACTTCTTAATACAAGATTTTTAAGTTATTGTCAGAAAGTGTTGTGCATGTAATAATATAGTATCATGAATTAACTGGTTGTTGCTCAGTGACCTCGTCCTACACACTGGCCGCACTGTGGACTTCAGAATATGACCTCTCTGTTGAAAAAAGAAGCATTGCTTACTTTTATGAAGATGACCTTTAAAATATGAATCAGGTTCAAGCCAAAAGTTGCAAAAGACAGCAAGCCATGTGAAATGGTATCTCAAAATGACATCTGCTGCTTCTTCACTGCTCTGCTAGCTCTGAGGGCTGCTCTTTTTTTTTCCTGTTATGCTACTTGAGTCCATGTCTTTGTTTTACCTGCCATCATATTCTTATATACAGCATTGAGAAATGTGGAGGAGGAGACTTCAGGGAGCTTTGTGTGAGGAAGGAGAATCCGCCAGGGACACACTGAAGGTTCATCTCTGACAGCATGCCCTTGGCATTAACAGTACACGGAAACTTTGGCAAAGCTCGGCACTGCTGTGTCTTAGTGATTCCTGATGTCTCATGATGTAGCTGTATATATTACATTAATTCCTGAGCACCAGTAGATTGCTAACTTCTGGATACTGAACAGCCACCTTCATAGTCTTGCTCCAGGAAATGCAATTAAGTCTTCAGTAGAAACTCACTCCTTTAGGCCTGTCATTCCGGTTAAGAAAGGGGCAAAGCTTGGCTCTGTGAACACTGGCCGTATCCTGTTTCTCCTGATCTGAAGACCAATATATCAGCTTCTGGATCAATAGTTTAATTTGTGGTGGCAACCATCCTTGTCCACAAGGCCAAAGTGCACTGAGATCTTTACCTATGTTGCTGCTGACGCATGTCCTGGGCACTTATTACAGCCTTCTGGGGGCTTACCACACTGTGTAAGCTGGGACTATTGCTATTGCACTTTTTTTTTTTTTTTGATTGTCCTCCCAAGCAAGGTTGAAATCATTGTGATTATAAGGAAAGTGTTCCCTAGCCCAGGCATTGGAGATGACTCATGCATACTGACAGTTACATCAGCTTTGTGCATGGCAAGTTTACTCTTTTTCTCTTGGAGTAACTGTATGCCTGTAACTTGTCCATATGGCTGCAGATGTATGCCCTGTATGTCAAAACACACATACCTCATGCTTTGGTATGATTTGTTTTCTATCTTTCTTTGCTACATCTAGATATCTGCTAGATGTATTACAATGTGTCTTCTAGATGTATTACAAATCTTACAAGTGAAATTGTGCTTGGAAAATGAAGGGCTGGAATTGTTTTGAATTTGTGTTGATTTGGCTGATCAGAGCTTGTCTTGCAGTAAGTTTTGCTACTATATGTCTTAGTGGTGCTTCTTCTGGACCATATTACTATATAACTCAAATGAAGATTATAAGCCACAGCAAGTATTCCTTGTATATACAATTTAAATTCATTATGAAATTACCTTTTGAATACTTAACCTGAGGCAGAAATTCACCAGCATTCTTTTCAATCATTTTTTTTTAACATTAAGATTGTGAAAGAATATTGCTTCAGACTCACATCATTAGTGGACTATAAATAGAAGCCTCAGGTACACTGTATATGCAAGGCTGAAGGCCAAAGGCCTTCAATCACCTGACATAGCTATTAAGGATCAGGTATATGTAACTTCTGTATTAATATGGATAAATATGATGACTACAATATTTGGAGAAAGAAATAAGTTCTTATGTTGCAGTGATGAAGATTAAACTGTTAAATAAAGAGAAGATATACCCTGGAAATATTTTTAAAGGCTTTCTAAATGTGCTTGCTATTTGAAGCAGACCTCATGCTGTGGACATCGTGTTATCAGTCATTATTTTACTAGTCTTTATTCTTTCAGTTTCTGTAAAGATTGATCCCATATTGTTCCCTCTATATTTTCTTTCTTCCATTGCAACTGCCTGAAGATGCCAGTAACTGCTGCTGTCTGCTCTCAGACTAGCAAGGAAATAAAAATGTGGTCCAAGTTCAACTGGTTTGTAATAGTCATTCATGATACTTTTTGGTATGGTTTGACTTCCAAAAAGTGAACAGGCCACTGTTGTGTCTGTCAGTGCATTGAGTGAATAGGCATAGATTTATCTGTCGTCTTGCATCTGTTGTTTTCACCCCATAAACAATTATCCCCATAACAATTTTTCACCATTTATTTCATTTTTTAGAAAAATTCTTTACTAAAAACATAGAAGCCAAACCTGATTCTGACATTCTTTTGGGGTGAAAATCAATCTATCTAGAAGCAAGAAAAAATTAAATGAAATCTTGTAGAAGAGAAATCTATTTGCAGTGTCATAAGTCTCTAAAAAGTTATTGCAAAAAGTGACAGCAGAGGAGAAATTTAAGGGAGGTCTACAAGAATATGAACCAAGCATCAGTAAAGGACTCCTGTGTGCTCACCTCAATATCCTGTGTAGGGGAAATGAGTTGGTTATCAGTAGAACGCAGAAAAAAAATGGAAATTCATTTCAAGAAAAAACACCCTAGAGAAGTTAGAGACGCAGAGAGAAATTTGAAAGCCTCTGAACTTAGCTGGCCTGGATTCAGGAGCAAGGATGATGCAGTTTGTAAGTAGATTAATCCTATAGAAAAATAAAAAAAATAAAAAAAAAAAGGCACCCAAATTTAACCTGAACCTCAACCTTAAGCTTCTTTTTCATTTTCGTGATAAGCTATTTTCATGGTTGAGGTGAGAAAGATTTATCAGAAGAGCATATGAAAAACTATTTGTGAACAACTATTATTTCCAGCTTGAGCTTAGGTGGAAGGAATGGAAAATCTTGTTATTTCTTTTCAAGATCTTCATTCTAATTTATAGACTCAAAGTCTTGACAGTTGAGAAAATAGAAATTTTACATCTTTATGTGACCAAATATTAGTTGGTGTTCTCCTCTACAATTGACAGAATGAGAAGGCAAAGGTAAGTGGGTTAATCAAACAACACTTTGATTGCTTTTAAATTAAGAGCATACAGAAATGTAAAAAAAAAAAAAAAAAGAAATCTCAGGATATCTCATCTCAAATAGCTTTATATTTTCTGTCTCTCTCTCTCTCTTCCTCCCCTCCCGTCCCTTTCTTCTCTCCTCCTTCTTAAAATATAGTGATACGACAAAAGGCAAGGAGCACAAGTTGGAACGCGGGAAATTCTGACTTACTTTACGAAAAAAAAAATCATCATGGGATTGATGATGGTTTCTTGGAACCAAAGAGGTTGTGAAGTCTCTAGCCCTGGATATATTTAAAACCAGAGCAGACACAATCCTGAGCACCCTGCTCTAGCTGGCCCTGTTTTAAGCAGGCACCAGACAAGAGAGCTCCAGAGGTTCCTTCAATCAAAAGAGTTCTATGATTCTGTATCTTAGTAATATGACCGTGCTTTCACGGTCTGTGAAATGTTTCTGAATCAAAATACATACATGAATTTGACAAGTGTGGACTAAAATATTAATATATGAAATATGTTTTTTCAAATCCAGTTTAACATCATAATGTGTGAAATTAACATTTTAGTGTGGCAGACTAAAACAATTAATCCATTAAAAGAAAGTGATTTTTTTCTCACATGGATGCTAAAAGAGAAAATTAAGACCTGGCTTGGTCAATGCTCTACAGTTATATTGACTTTAAGAAAGAGTGCCTAAAAAGAGGAATAAAAATTTCTGTATCTCTATCAGTCTCAAGAAAATGGGAACATTTGAAATGTCTAAATTTCTGTTAAACCTTTCAGTTACTTAGCGTTGCTCTGCAACAATATACTGTAGACTAAAATAAGAGGAAAACTAAAAAATAATTCTTCAGTTAGGAGACAATCACTGGCCTCCCTGTGAAAGCTATTTCGATAGAATGTGTCCTGCATTCATGACCTAAAATATACCTGAAAAGACAGTGAATTGGTCAGTCTCTCTAGAATGATATATAGCCATTGGATTTATACTGGAATTCATGGGAGGCAGAGGAGCTTAGACTGCAGTTTAGAAAAATACATTTATCCACTCTTAATTTGAAATATGCACTTATGTTTAGATTAATTCAATGTGGTTTTGTCAGGTGGATTATAAATGATGATAGCATAAGACCTGAATCTGGCCCTCTCTTTTCCTAATGTCTCCCAGCTCTGCAGTTTCCATGCATGCACCACAGTCCTCTGTACAGCCAATTTCATTCCTTTTTCAAATTCCCTTGTGCAGCCAAGGGAAGCAGCGTTGTGCAAGGCCGGGGAGAAGCATAAACACACCAAAATACCCTGGGGAAGGAGAGGCCGTGTTACGCTGGTGGAGTCCCCGCAGCTGTGCAATCTCTGAAGTCGCTCTGTTTTGGCGCTGTGTCTAAGCTCACTCTCAGGCCAGAGATGGAAAATGTCTTCTCTGGCCCTTGCTCTTTTTTGCAGTTGTCCTGTTCTTTGCTTGGGAAGTAATTTTTTTTTTTTTTTTCACCAGTTTTATTTCTACAGAAGCAGAAATTTTGTTGTTGACAAAAGAGATGCAAGAAATTTTTCTTGGCCTAGTGAGTTGATCCGGTCTGTTTAAACATTTAATTTAGGAGGAATAGTGTAATGCTGTCCTGCGAATTATTATTTTTGCTTAAATAGCTAGTAGTTTAAAACTGCTTTGGCAAGGCTTGTTGTTGATTTAACTTGCAGCAGTTGTCTAGGCACAGTATTTCAATTTGCTGGTGTTCTTTATGTTGAGTAGTAAGAATTTGAAGGACAATTATATTACAATTAGCTTCAAATCTGAGAATTGGAGTGTCTTATGTGTGTATATGGGGATTTCATATGTTGCTGTGAATTTTCTTTATGTAATCCTCAGGAAAAACTACATCTGGGAGACACATTATGTATGACATAATATATAATCTTATATGCGGGTAGGCTTGGCGTAAGCACTCTGTGTCTGGTTTGGCCATTCTCTGAAAGTTAAAATAGGATCAGGCAAGAGAGAAAAATAAGATGTGCAAAATGCATCTTAGCCAAATGAAACTCCATGTGCTCGAACACTTCTTCCAACAGCTGAACATCTTGTGTCTGACTAGATAGAGCAGGCAGTATTGTCCTAAGCCTTTGCGCTTAATCTGATAACTGGTGAGGTTATTTTCTTTCGCCCACTTGACACTATCATTTGGGAAATCCCTTTCTTATCTATGACCTGTTTTTAAACTGGCATATTCCTGTTAAGGATCTAGCAAATGTAACTTTCCAATATTAAGATAACAAAAAGAATCCTGCTGCAATCTTGGCCTAAGTTACGGCTCTTAGGCAGTCTGCGCTCTGATAAATAAGTGAAATGTTTTGACAGAGAAAAATGCGTTGTCAACTTTGTTCTATCCATGGCTGAGAAGGGAAATTGAAACGGTACTACAGCAGGGTTCAGACACTGACGGCTAAAATGATCTTCGGGTAAACAAATTAGAAAAGAACTGTTCTGCTCTATACCTTATTCTTTCACCCAAAGAAATGCACAACTAAATGCACTGCTTATGTATATAAAAGAGGTCTTTAAAAGAGTCTAGAGACTGAATATGGGGGAAAAACACCACTCACATCTTAGAAAAATGTTGACAACCTGGCCTAAGAGTCTCTTTTAGAGGCCTCTTTTCCTGATTTCCTAGTGTGATGCTTTGCTCTAAGCATAACGATTCTCAGGGCTAAAATCATACACTAGAAAATATTTATTTTGGAAGCTGAAAAGCTCTTGTTAGATCAGATAAGATGCAATCCTGGCTCCTGCAGCAGCTCTTGTAAGACATGGACTGTGACATGGACATGACCATTTTAGCAATGATCTGCTGGACCATACTCTGAAACTGAGTTGGGGCAGAGGTCGAGTCCCAAACAGAACATGGGAATTTGGGTTCAGCCTTACTAGTGCATAATATAGACTAGGAAGAGGTAAATTCCTTCAGTCCACTCCATCAACAAGAGCCCCCGTCAACAAGAGCCATCTTCCCTTGCAATGGAAACACAGACAATAATTATCCACAGAAGTGTGACTTTGTGAATGTTAAATATCAACTCCTAGATTCAAATCCTTGTCGTCTAGTTAAGAAGGGGGAAAAGGTGGAAATATATTTTCAGCATCAAATAGCGAACAGATGTGGGTTTGTGAACATTTTAGGATCTAAAAACTGGTGACATTTGATAACAAAATTATTTGCATTCAGCAGGCCAACCTGCCAGGGGCTATTTGTAATTTGTATTATTTCACATAAAGTAGGTTGTAGGAATATATGTCCTTGTTTTGATGTCTCCCTTTTCTTAAGAAAAATCAAAAATTGTAAATAGAAGTAGGAAATGTCTCTGAATTTTTAGAGTGTATTTGAATCTAATATATGAATATTAATTTTCCTCTGTGACTGAAATAGTATACACATAGCCATATGTGCAGTACCTTCTCAGACTCTTTCAGCCTAAGAAGACATTTTAGGTAATCCCTATATATCCTATAAACCTCAGTCCTCATTGATTAGCTTTTGCTGAATTTTTTAGAGATAAAAACACTAGTCTTTCATTCTGAGTGCAAGTAAATGGATTTTGCCTCAAAAGCACCCAGTCGTTGCTACATTTCAGACACAAAGGCAATGCTTGATTTCTTTTTTCTCTTCAAATACTGAGAAATCAAGTACTCTCAGGGCTTGAAATACTCCCATTTAAGGGGATCTCAGGCTCTTTAGATAATGATAATCTTTCTTATGCCACACATTTGTTGCATTTATAATATGGCTTAGATTCAATTTATATTGAATTTATTTCCACTGTCTTTCAAACCTGTATTTTTGGAGTTGCATACTTGTCCATTATAATGATGTACTTTACATAATCCTTGCAGCTTTAGAAAAAATAGGGAACAGTTTTTGTTTTGATTTTTTGCTGATATTCTTGTACCTTCTGATTCCAAAAAAAAATTGTTTTCCTGGAGAAAAATCAAATCAATGTTCTGTAGTCTCTCCAGAATTCTGTGAGGTCAAGAAAAATAAGACAACTAAAATGTTTGTAGTATCAGAACATTTTGCCGTAATAGCAGTGCCCTGTAATATATGGTTGCGGGAAAAAAATAAGCTCTGCCAGACAGATTCCTCACTTTGTCTAGTTCAACATCGTCTTCTTTTTCCGTTAGCTCCAATGCAACAACATGTTTCTTTCACAGACTTTACTGTCCCTGAGTTTAAGTGGTACCACATGATGCACAGTGGTTCTTCATGATGCCTCGGTTCACTTACTGGAGAACTGTGAGGTGCAAGCAAATTTACAGTCAGGGAGCCCCTTCTTTCAAGAAGGGAAGGACAAACCATGCTGTAGTTCACGTGGTTCTCCATTTGCTTATGCACATAGTATGAGTAATACTGCTATCATAAATAAAATAAGCTTTCCTTCCAAAAACACCTCCTGAGAGTCTTAATTGCCCTTGTAAGAATGTACAAAGAACTTGCACTCAGGCTGCTTGAAAGGCAGCTGTCTTTTATTCTCCTCTGAATGTAGTGGTATCTTGTCTTATTTTACTTCTCATTTACTTGTGATGGTTAGCAAAGCAAGGTTGTGGCAGAAATAATTCTTATTGGGAGCAAAGTTTTAAACCATGATTTCAGTCAGCATTTTTATCTCTGGATACTAACCCTACTAAATAATCAGAGATTTTTGTGCCCAGGACCAGTGTGTGGACTATGCTTCAATTATTGAAGAACTATTACCTTGAAATAGAAGTCCAGGAACAGCTACTGAAAATTACGCTACATTAGCTGGACTTTGGTACACTTCATGCAACTTAGGAGCAGGTCATGGATGCTGCACAGCTATTTTTGCTAGCCCAGCTCTTTGCTTATCACCTCTCTTTTCTGGTTTTCCATAAAATATTCCAGACTGTTGAAGAATGATTGAGCTTAAATGCTGGAATTTTCCAGCATTTTAATACATTTCTTCCAGTTCCATGGGTCTTTTAATGCTTTATTGTTGGCTATTAGTTCTATGTAACCATTACTTACTCTGAATTTTAAAATGTGTATTACTACTTAGTTGTTCAAACAAGAATTAAATTTTGTTAATTACTGGAACATTGAACCTACTATTTAGTATTAAAACTTTTATATCAGAAAAATTAATACCTGGAAAAACAAAAATAGGAGAACAACCTATTCAAAAGTATTGTGACTTACACTTCTTTTCTTAGTGTTTATCAGCTGTTGTACCTGTTTAGTGCTATACTGACTGTCATCAAAAGGGATATTAACAACAAAATACAGAATATTTTGTGTGGGTCATTGCAGAGGACTAATAACTGCATGTTTTTCAGGGGCAGATTATGTACTGCTACACTGGCTGCTACAAAAGATGTACCTTCCCCACTGAGCTAGTGCATGAAATGTTAAGTATTACCGGGATTGTCATCTATCTAATTCACATAAACTCTTTGTGTTACATGTTAGCTTTCAGATGTCTTTGTTTTGGTTAAGCATTGCCATTTGAATGGCATTGCCTTCCTTTTACTCCAGCTCATATTGTGTGAGGTAGAGTAAACAGAAATACCCAGAGGACATAGAAGCAACTTTAATGACACAGTAGGTCTGATAGTGAAAAATATAAGAAATCTGCAGTTGACACATGGAAACAATCAACTTTTCATTCAATGAGATTTTTTTTTATAATGTGTTTAGTCATGCGTGTAGCCTTTTTTTGAATAACAAGGGTCTATCTAATGCCCCACAAAACCAGACTGTCCAAATAAAGTACTGCAGTTACCATTAAGTGTTCACACAGAATATAACAAAAGCATTTTGAAAGGCTGCACAGGCTCTAGAACATACTACTGTAAGAAGCTATTGTTCTCCCAAAATCAATGTCACATTTAGATGTCTTTCCAGTTCAAATAGGTGTTATTAAGATGCAACTTGAGTTATGTGATGGTTTAGCTCTTACTCGAATTCTCACCCTGACACAAACTGTGGAGGTGGAGCTTTTTTTTTTCTTTCTTTCTTTTTATGGACACGGTACTATATAGATTGTTAATCTAGCGGTATTCTTTACTTATGCCTGATTTACATTTCTTTTGTTGAGAAAACAGCAGAAAATACTGTGCGTATGCAAAAGGCAAAGCCAAATTGGCAAATCCAGGTAACTTTGTTATGGCTTTGCTGGAGGAACAGATCCTCCCCAAAATGGGGCCGTTTTGCCAGAAGCAGTAGGGGAGCGGGAGAGGGAAAACTCGAGCAGTAACAAATGTCACGGTAGCTGTGGGTACATAAGTAAAGCCTTTGCTCCCTCCTGTCCAAGTAAAGTTTTAGGACCAAGGTCCCTAAAATAGAAGCCAGCATGGGGCAGCTGGGTTTTATTTTTATTCTACTTTGCTGGTTTTTTGGTGTCTGGGGGGTGGGAGTCAAAGGGCCATGTGTGTCCAGCAGCCCTGTGGGGAAGCACAGGGAAGGTACTGGGAAGTTCCAGCTCTGGCTGCTTGTGGGGTGCTCCCAGCATCCTCTCCCTACGATTTTGATGGATTACTGTGTTCACCACCTATTGGTGCTGATGCTTCCTCTTGGTATAAGAATATTAAATACTGGATTTAATAAAAAAAATACTCCTTTAATCTCTCTCTAATATTACTGAAACGCTGGGTAATAATTATTTCTCCTGGATGAAATACGTGCTTATTACGCTCTGTTAGAAGTGTTAGTATGTTCTTGTGTTTCGGGAGGAGGCCATTTCCTGCTGTGGTGACACTAACAGGTGTGGAGCCATGTGCGTCAAGCCCCTTGGCGGTGGTAGATCAAAGCAAACCCAAGGTGCCAACAAGGGGGGTCATCACCCTGAAACCTGCAGCATGGATGGTCAGCACCTGGTACCAGGGCAAACTTTGCAAAATAGAGCTGGAGAAATTGCTCCTAGAAAGCAAATTTCAAGTTTCGTTTTGGGCTTAGACTGTGGGATGAATAGTTGCAGCTCTCTGTACAATTTACGCTTTGGGGATAACAGCATGTCTCTAGAAGTTACTGGCAGAGCTGAAGTTAAGTAATTTCAGAATTCAAATGAATAGCTGTGGAAAACTGTCTTCGCCAAACTCCTAACCACTTTCTCTAATGAGCACTGATCATTTAATCCTACTTTGGTCATCACGTGCAGCTTTTAAACCAGGAGAGCACTCTTCTTTCTGCTTTTATTTACTGAACCTACTTTGCTGCAGTTCATAAACAACTCATCCTTTTTTATAGCAGATGAAATGAGTTTCATCCGTATAGGACATGTAAAAAGAGCAGAGTAAGGTCTTGGAAGCTTTGACCCTTCACTCTGCATCCAGATACTGTCCAGGGATCCTGAACCTGAGCCTGAATGTTTGGAAATTCCTGTAGAGCTCTGCTATAGTCCCAGAGTAATTTATTTTAATATGATTTCTGGAGTTCTTCTGTTTTATTCTTTTATGTCTCTCTGTTTGACAGGGTTTCACCTTCATTATCTTGAAAGATCAGCACTAAACTAGATATTTCCTCCCTGTTCCCTCTGTGAAAACCAAAACAAATAAATCACTTAGCTGCTTTGCCATCTCTTTAGTCTCCTCACTGTGTTATTTTTAATCATTTTGACCTTGTAAACTTAGTAACTCTATGAGGATCTCTGCTGTACTTAAGAAAGTCCTGTGTATCAGCAGTGCATTTAAATATAGTTCTATTGCACATTGTCTTTTATGTTACAATTTTAAAAGTATTTTCATGACCTTACCATTATTTCAGATTAGTGATTTAATAATGTTTGTTAAGGATAGAATTGCAGCTTTTTGTCTACATCTTAAGTGTTAACTCTGAATCTGAAAATAGCTTTATCACTTTGGTCAAGTATAGGTATTCATTAGGTAAAAATAGAAATTACTTATTACCAGTTTTATGTATCTGGCCTCTGTGTTTTCCTGGTGAGTCTATTGCACAGATTTATTTCAGATTGGTTTCCATATGCTCATTAAAGCAGTCTAGTGTGAGATCTACATTAGAGTCTCATTACCTTTACAGTTTATCCAAAGGATTTACTGTGTTGGGTATTTTTTGTCATTTTATGAGATCAAAATAAAACTGTATTTTTGTGTACATCTTTTATAACTTCCTATCATAAGCAATATGTACAAGTAAATGGTAATACAAGACATTATATTTAAATGTGGGGGTAAAGCCTGAATTCCAAACAGTTTATATCTCCTCAAATGTTGCAGGATTCAAGCTTTTTAGAAGTGATGTCTGGAGCATGTAGTTTCACATTTGGAAAATTTTATTCTGAAAGTTTTCTAACTGAAGGCTACATTAATTTACAGCCTGAGAAAAGAACCAGTCAAAATCTTTCCATTGGAAGGTCATTTTCATAGAGTAAAATCAGATATTGCTGAAATATTTCTGAAAAAAAAAAAGGGGTGTGTGTGGTTGTTTGCATAGTTTTTTGTGAAGCTTTCACATGGTTATAATTCAGGAGGCTTGTGTTCTTATTTTCCCTACTGTTCTCCAATGGAGATGTGTGTTTAGTTACAGATCTCCCTCCCTTTGTCCTGTACTGCACAACAGTCTCCTTGCAAGCTTGCCTGGTCTTGGTGCATCATTGGGAGCTCAGACTACTAGGCAGTCCTTGATACTTGGCAGTATGTGGATTTAGTGGTCCTGCATCATCATAAAAACACTCAGAGGCATGGGTAGACACCAACTACCTTTCCGTAATGAATGTGCCAGTGTACCTGCCTGTGACTGATGGAGCTCGCCATGTGGTTGAAGCACCTTAGCAGTGGCCAGGACAGGAAAGAAAAAGTGCAAGGTTTCTTGTCTCATGTCGTTGCACTTTCATTAGTGGTAGATTGCTGCTCGCTTCAGAAGTGCCCTGGCTTCATAATAGGTATTTCCTGGCAGTAGTCGCTGTTAAAAGTGAGGGGTGGTATTAAGAATCTCAGTCCGGTTTTCTGGTATTACCAATATATTTTCATGGCATTGGACTGCTGGTAGCATCATATACAAGTCATGGGTGCAGTTTCAAAATGCCTTACTAAACATAAAGGCTTCCTGCAGCAGGAGTGACAGTATGGTTTGGCTAATAAAATAATCAGTAATTACCAATTAGGAGTATATTTTATGAAAGGCATTTTAAAAATGGGGAATAGGAAGGAAGCATCATTATAAGTTTTTAAAACAGCCTATTATTAAACCCTATTATTGTTATTGGGAGTAAACTGATTCCTACTCAGCTCAGTTAACTTTTTAACAACCTGGGAAATATTTAAACTAATTATTTGAAGAAATTACTGCTATTCTAAAATCTTGTCAGTGTTTTATAATGTCAAAAGTACCTGGTTTTTATCCAATATGTGTTTAATTTCTTCCAGCAAGCTGTCATTACTTGCAGAGTGCTCTTTTTTCGCTCAGATGATGCCCAGTAATAGACAAATAACATCCATAGCAATATAAAATACAAAGGAAATAGTAAAAAGGTTTCCTTTATTAATGTTCCTTATCAAACAATTATTTTTTAATTAATTTTAATTAATTAATTTTAATTAATTTTAATTAATTAATTTTTTATATTAATTTCCTGGTCTTGGGAGAATGTTAAAAATTAATTATTAATAAGAAGCAAATGACAGCTCCACAACAACACAGCTGTTTTTGTTAAAGTGATTAAGATCGCATTCATGATCACACAGTTGATACAAATTTTGAGCAAAAACTCAGGCAGTGTTTCTAATGGAGATATATTACAACTGTTTTTACAAGTTTTGGAGCCATACCACAGTGAATGGTAGAGGAAGATGGTTATTTTGTAGATTTCTTACAGAACTAAGGTAATGAAGGCAGCCTTCGTTACCTGTAAGAGGTAATGAAGGCACCCCTATTTAGCTATGAGAGAAAATCTAGTGATACTTAAAAAAAAAAATAGTAATTTTTATCCAAAGGGAAAAAAAACACAAAAACTTTCTTACAAGGTTCTTCTTTGTTTTCCCTTCTTTGATGCTCTAACAAGAGACAACACAATAATGGCAATTTGGGAGGAAGCAGGGGCTTTGATTTTCATCTTTTCAGTGGGAAACTAAAGTTTTGAAGTCTTGAAGTCTTTTGCAATTTTCTTATTGGTATTGTGGAAAATACTCATGATTTTAACTAGGAGGTAGAGCCCAGGTGCTGAGTCTGTATGAGTGTAAATTGTTAACAGTTATTGCCCATTTGGGCAAGCCTAGAATTAAACTTGTCCAGAGTTCCTAGTAGGCTAATTTTGTTTGCATGAATGCTTGGGTTTTTGACAAGTGATTTCAAGATTCAGTTTTCAAGTGAAACTGAATTGGCTCAAGAGTCAGGATTCCTCAGTGTGCTCAACACTTCTTTTTTTGTCTTGACTTCTCACTGGAAACAGAAATTTGCGAGAATTTATTGTCAATGTAGCATAGGAGCAGGTGCAAAGCTCATGGCAACCATGCTGTGAGTCAATATAAAGTAATGGTCTAAGACAGACTGAAGGCAAGAGGAAGCTTTGGGGAAGGACATACAGCCCAACAAGAAGCCAAAGACAGGGCAGGAGGTGGCATGGCACAGACAAGCAGCTTGAAGCAGGGTAATGTCTTCGGCAGCTACTGAGAAGGAAAAGGTGGGTATTCAAGGAGAGAAAAAAAAAAAAAAAAAGAAAAAAAAGATGAGACAAAGCTGCTGCAGAATCCTTCAGGCTGCTAGAAGTGGGGTGATAGCTGAGATCATGCACCTTTTCCACAACATAGCAAGTATTGGTATCTTTAAAAATACTTTGAATTGCAGCAGTCTTTTGGCAGGACAGAATTCTTGCTTTTAACCTTTATTAACAGGCAAGACCTCCACTCACACCCCCAAAGGCTTTTTGGAGGGGACTGATTCACTGTGCGTGTGATGCACCATGTCTGATGAAAGCAAATCAAATAAAATATGACTAAAGTTAATAAACTGATGCTTCACCTGTTAGAAGCATTGAAATTTCACCTGTTAGAAAGATTTGGCTCTCCTGTTTTGCATAGAAGGCCATAGTTGCCTAGGGGAATTCTTTTTTTTTTTTTCCTTTTTTTTTTTTCCTTTCTTTTGTAAAACAGAAGTGCTGAAAACCTTCCATTGCTTGAATTTCAGATCAATCTTTGCCTTCTTTATCCTTGCGAGAAAACCCCTGCAAAGCTTGCATGGCATTGGATCTTCTGAAAGGCCAAATAATTTAAGTATTTAAGAACGTATTGCTTTTACAACTGCTTTTAAAGTGGAAAGTTATCTGCAGGGCAGGGTGTTGAGACCCTTCTCCCATGTCTCTTGAGATGCACAGTTATTTTCTGAAGTGCCCTATAGTGAGTACTATAATTCACTTGCAACTCTGCTTTCTCTCTGGGTAGTGAAACATTGACTTCTGAGTGGTTCCCCCTCTGCCGCTAACTGTCTCTTGCTGTGACATTCACTGACAGATTAAACTCTGCAGTCAGTATTAGAGGACTGAAGAGTTACTGGTGGAAAAGGAGCTGGAGGCTCTTTTAATCACAACAATTTTAGGCCTTGCACACGCTGAAAATTCTGAAGTGTATCTGATAAATGGGGACAAAAACTGAAAATCAACAAGGACATACTTTTTTGCCATAGCTCTAAGGAGAACTTTTTCCAAAACGGAGGGACCTCTTTTCTTGAGGACTGCAAGATACTCATTACTTTTGTCCTTGCTCCCACAACTCTTTTTCTCCTTTACATTCTTATCCCTTCTTTCTTCATCTGCTTTCTTTTTTCATCTCCTTTGGAAAACTGCAATTTTCTCAGCAGACAGGAAAAACAAACAATGCTTTAATAGTAAGATGACCTTTCTCAACAAGACCATGAAGGCACAATGATGGCAAGCGTCAATGAAGAGAGGAGTATTTGCTTTGACACTTGCTGACAAGAGCCTGCGTTACCTTTGTCAAAAGATTGGTGCCAAATTCTAGGCTGTTACGATGGCCATGACATGAACGGTCTGATTTTGGCAGTTAAATCCTGACACTTGAGTGAGAGTATCACAAAACTGTGATCTGTTCTGCTGAAAGACTCTTTTTAAAGCAGTCTGTAATTGAGCAGTCAGACTTGTCAGGAATTTTTTTCCAGTCTAACTTGACTTGTCTTCAGCCATGCAAACATTCAGATGCAAGAAAAAGATGTTGCTTGTATGCTTAATCAAAAAAAAGATTATTCAGTTTCATTCATGTAATAGTAGGTCTATCCAATGTGGAAATTATTACCCACTCATTGCTTATTGGAATGAAAGTGCTATTTTCTTTACTATGTTGTCTGGTATAGCCTGTTTACTTTAGTAAGAAGGAAGGGAGCCTCTCGCTACCTTTCAAGTTCATTTATGAGGCTATTTTTCTCTATATGGCATAGTTACTGAATACCTATCCTGGTATTTTATACTTCCGACTGGTACTGAATCTAGTTGATAATTTGCTGTGTAACCTGATTACTTTTTTATTGTAATGGTCTGGCACAGGTTCCGGACCATAACGTATAGAAGAGGTGGCATCCCAGTCTTGGGGAATTAATAAAATAAATCTTCCCTTTCATAACAAAATGGAGAGTAGTTATATGAAACAGCTTTATTTTGGAGGATTGCTTGTCTCTTGGCATAGAATGATCAAATTAAACAATGTACAAGCAACAACAAACATCCCACTTTACCATTCTGGGATATAGTCAACTGTGGACAACAAGAATGCTTTCCATGGTTAGGTGTGATTAGAGTATCCCTCAAGCTTCAGTCCTGCTTGATGGCTGGGGGCAGGCAGTGGACACCCCGAGCAGTGCAACAGATCATCTGCTCCAGCATTAAGAGCAAGACGAGCAGGACTGATGCTGACCTTTTAAGCCTGCAAGCAGCAATTGCCTCCTCCCCTCCCCTTCCCTAGAGTGCAGACAGCCACACAAATCTGGTTCTAGCTTGTATAACCAGGATTTCTACTGAAAGCTTTTTTTTTTTTTTTTTTTCTTTTTCCCAAGTGCAAATAGGCTGGGAAACTTCCAGGTCTTGCACAGAGAGCCAGAGATGCTCTTGTGTTTTGCCAGGATGCTTCATTCAAGACCCTATGAATAGCCCATGTCTGGCTCTCAAACCTCGTAGGTGACTGGCTCCTTTCCTAGCCAAGGATGTATATTGTGCTTTATAGTGCAGGCCAGTGTCCTGTTCCCTGTACCAGAGGCTGACAAATTCAGCCATCATGCTGGCTGGTCAGGTCCCAGAGCCTCTGCTCTGTCAGAAAGTGGTGGGAGATGGCAAAGGTGCAGGAAAGGGCAATATGTTCAACTAGCACCTAGATGTCTCATCTATCTGAGCTCAGAGGCCTGCGGCTCAGCTGCATCCTAGGCCTAGGTAACATCCTTGGGTTATTACTTTGCTCTTTGTCTGTGAATGAGAGAGAAAAGTACCCTAGAAAACAATGAATGAAAGTGGCTT
>VZSV01000104.1:1034262-1053563 GCA_013398735.1 Nothocercus julius
GGGATGAACAAGAGTTTTTTTATGTTTGTTTAGAGAAGCTTAAAACACTCACAAAACAGATTAAGGAAACCAGCAAAGAATATTATATGCTGCAACAAATTTTTTTTTTTTTTTTTTTTTAAGCGTAACATATCTTAGGATGTGTTTAAGGGGAAAAAATGGCAGATTGTAGCACTTTTTACAATCCCATAACTGGTATAACCTGATTTATCTGTATTTATGCTGATCTCTAGTAACTGATGATGAACTGGTGTTTTAAAAGTGACATCTGTAACTCATGTGATTTATAACAAACTATATAATGATTTTTTAAATATTCTGAAAATCTGTCTTCAGTTCAGTGTTGCACTTAGACTGGTCTTTCTGACATGTCTTTCTTCACCATTTTGACCGCACAGTTAAGGAGGAATAGCCACTAAATTCAGTAGGGGTAGCCATAACAGCACATTTCTGCGTGTAGTTACTAAGCTACCAGTCTGAACACCTCCCTTTCTCCCTCTTTCTGTCAGGATTCTAGGTATGCTGTAGATTTCTGTTTAAGTCAGTGTTTGAGATGAGGCTAGACCTTGATGTATGATTATCTATAACGTGTTTGAGATTGTAGGCACCCAAGGACATGGCCGCGGCCACTGATAACAGTAATGCCATGTCAAAACTCGCTCTCAAGGTGAAGATCTCTATACCGCTTGCCTGGCACTGAACACTTCCAAAATGCTGGCAGCTTCACAGAAAGGTTTATTTTTAATTGCCTTATGCCCACCAAAGGCATTAGGCTGCTTCTGGCAGCTTTACACTTCCAGATGTCCAGATCTCTCCTGGCTTTCAAAACAGAGGCCTGGCCGTTTGAAACCTCTATTAGCGAGTTGTGTTGCCGGCTCCCCAGGGTGAGTTTGCTACCGAGCCGGTCTGCAGCTGGGTTGGAGTCGTCGTTCTCAGGATCATTTACCTGCAACTTCTGAACAGAAGAAAATGCAGGTCTCTGGGAAGGTGCTTGGTGGGAGCATCCCCAGGTCTGTGGTTCGAAGCACCATGTGCTGTTTGCTGCTGTCCCATCTCAGGAAAAAAGTACACATGAAAAAGAAATTGCAAGTATCTTGCTTGCTCCATTTCTAATGCAATTTATTCATTAGATTAGAAAGGCTGTCTCAGAAGATGGCCTTTCTTAGCTTTCAACATTACCAAAAGATCTTGCAACTTAAATACAGCAGTTTGTGCTTAGTACAGCGTCTGAGCTCTTTGCTCAGATGGTGACCGCAATCTAAGAATGTGGAAGAATTTCAACAGTACATGTGTGTCCAATGACTACACTTTGCAGTTCTAGAAGCCTGAGGATCCCTTATTTTTTGTTTAGATAATCCAGAGGAGATTTTATGGACTGTGGAACTTCTTTATGCAGAGCATTAATTTAGGCCTATTTCTTGCTATAATGTAGGAGTAATGATGCTAATAAAGATGATTGACTATAGAGTAAGCAAATGGACCTGCCATCATGCAGTACACTTTCAGTGTGATGTGAGATTTTTTTTTGTTGCTTTTAAAAAAAATCTTCTCTTTGTTTCATAATGGATTGACAATAAGATAATCAAGAAGAAAATGGGTTTAGTATTTATCGACCCTGAGAGATGATGCATTTTTAAGAGTTGTCTTTTAAATGAGAGATATGGAAAGGCCAATTATTTTGTAGACTCTTCTGTAAATTTTGTAGAATAATAGAAGTGGAAAGGCGCCAACAGAATAAAAATGATGAGAAGATTCACACTTTGATTAAAAAAAAAAAGATTGTCTGCATTCATACCTTTTGCGCAACAAGTGATATTTCTGTAGTGTAAACTGTCTTAAAAATAATATAATAGCAAAAAAAAAATCCTACTGGATTGTGTGGGTTAATTCATTTCTTAAAACACATTCATAAGCAGATCAAAAATTTCTCAGGTATATTTGCAGTTCATTGGAGTCTTTAAATAGTTCCTACTTTATATCTTGTTTTTGGACTGTTTAAGCGTTCAAATTTTCATATAGACCACAGTGTGTTTTCAATCCCCATTTATATCAGCATAGTCAAAATAAGTATTCTGTAAACCATGTCATTTATAGGAAAATGTTCAAGGAGAGAAGATCATAATAATAAAAGCCTTGTATCTAATGAGATACAAATACTTTGAGGATAACATTCCCTTCATTTTTTTTTCCTTTAGTGTTTCTAAAACATCTATGTTCTGTCACAACTCTGCTTTTTTGTGAGCTATTATTGGTTTCCTGCTTGTTTTAAAGCTTGCTATAACCAGTTAGTACCAGTGGCCATAGCATCTGTCTCTGAGAAATACTCCAGCTCTTTGGACTTCCAAATATCTTGTGCGCTGAAGCTAGATGGATAATTTAAAGTGTTTTTAATTCCAGAAGAAGTCAAGGTTATACAGTCTAGGGTATCTACAGTAAACGCTATTGGCTTTGGCAATCAGATAACATAGAAGCTCACAAGTTTGCTAAAAACTGATGGTTTTTTGTGGGTTGCATGTGGCCTAGTATGACCTATATATACTTGGATAGATATTGTTGTATATATTTGGATTGATATTCTCCAGTGTGAGAGAAATATGAATAACAGCTCCAGGATGGACCTGCCTACCTTGTTGCATGATGTGAACAATTCATGTTCTCAATATCAGGAATTCATCTTTGTTTTGGTAGGTTTCTCAGCAAAAGCCTTGCTATCATCTTGGTGATGACTTAGTGGAATTTGAAGGTTTTGCTTTTGCATATGCTTGGCCACAGATATATGAAACAGCTAATGTATTTGTGATGGTCCTGTAGCTTCAGCTGATTTATTTGAAGAGGGTAATTGGTCTTATTTTTTGTTAGTCTGTGAGCATAAATATCTATCACTTAATGTGCAAAGTAATCTAGTAATTAGTAATGTGCAAAGTATCTAGTAATTGTTAAACACTTCATTGCAGTTATTGAGAAAACTAGTAATAATTTGTATCACGCATTAACCTGAAGATAGTCAAGTGCTGTGAGGGCTATTTTAATTGTCATATACTAAACTTACTTGTTGTACTTGTTGGTGAGCAGTGAACTAAAATGAATATGGTTTAGTGTGGCTGAGTAAGATGTTGGCTGAAACTAGATGTCTCTTCGGCAAAATTTATGATTTATTGATCTAGACTGTGCTCTTTAGTTTTGCATTGCCACTATGAATGCAAGGCAGTTTCTGTGAGATGACACTGGTTGTATCATCTTCTTTGTTCTTCTGCCTGTTCTGTTTCTAACCTTCTTTTATGAAAGTGTTTTCATACTCTAAAAATGTATGGATCAATAGATCTGACTGTGGTTTATGTTTATCTGATCAGCCCACTTTAGCGAGATCTCTAAGGTTTCGTCACCTCTAAATCCTTGCAAATCCACAGTTTCACATATCTAAAAGGGAATAAATTAGAGTTTCTTCGTTCCTGACCATCTTCAACAGCTTTACTTGCATTAGTTTACCTGCTTTGTAGAAAGCTGGATAACTTTAACAGTGTTAACTCAACCACCCAGCCAATCCTACCCACCCGTTCTTAAATGTTGATGTGAAGGCTCAACTTCAATTACTTATTCATTCTGGGACATGTTTTTAGTGTGGGTCTGCTGCTTCTGACTCTCCCAGCTGCTCAGGACCCATTAGTTTTTATATGTTTATAACTGTAAGACAAACATAACAAATGAATTGTGTGGGAGTAATGACTAAATGCTGTGAAATTTGTAAAGCCTGTTTGTGTATCTGCTCGTGTGCCCTATCCTCCCCTTTTCTCCCGGGATATCTATTGTTTTTAATATTTGGGAGGCTGTATTTGCTATGTCATTTTAGCACGCATGGACTGAATATATTTAATCATTTCCAGAAATTAAGGGTTTGGTGTCCTCTTTTCTGTGTGTTGAGCATCTCTGCTTTCATTCTGTGATTCAAAGGGCCTTCTCTGCCACTGTTACTCTTTTTTTTTTTCACTTTTTGCACAATGCTGCTTGCAGATTTTATTTGCACTCTGAAAGGTCATTTCAGTCTCCTATTGCTTTTTACCTTGACACTTAGTGCATGTCTTTTTTCTTGTTCGCTGTCTATCCTTTGTGCAAACTCTAGCACTTGAGGTCTCAAACCAAGGTGAAACGGATAATTTTCCTACCCTGTACTTCAATCATGTCTTCTTTTCCTGAGCATTATCTAGTTACCCATTGTTTCCAGATTTCCCCATTTTCAATCTAGTTGTAATAATGACTATCTTTTCTCACCCATTAGTATATAACTGTCTGGCTTCCAACTTGCTTCCAATGTCTTTGCATTTCTCACCATTTAATAAACATGCAGATATTTTTTGCAAATTGACCTGCATCCTCCTAAACTCTGTGGAACTCCTTTTCCATGATGCCTACAAAATCATTTGCAATTGTTTATTTGTTAGTATGATGTGACAGTTTTAGAAATTCAGCCTCTGTCTTCACTGGTTTTATCTTGCTTTACACTTCCATTTTAATCTAGTTGAAGTCAGGGATCATTTTCTGCCTTTGCATAACATCAAACAGTCCATAATTAGGGCTTCTCAATGGGATAACAGCATAAGTAATATACCCATGTGTGTATCTCACATTAAAAACATTTAAGACATCGCTAAAGATACTGAGAGAAAGATACTGAGATAAGAAATCTTTTGAAATAAGTCTTTTGATTTACTGTATTTGCTGAATTTTTGATTAAACAGCGTGATGGAAAGACCTTGGGAAATCTGAACTCTGTAAGCTGTTTCACTCTAAATTAAGGGCCATTATTTTTTGTTTGTTTTGTTTTGCTTTGTTTTTTAACACTAATAATTAATTTATATATTCTTTTGGAGGTACTTAATACAACAAAAATTCTCTATTGTCAGTGTGAAATACTACATATGGGTCTAGGGCGAAAAAGCAAAATGCAAAAAATGACAAAAAAAAGAAAACAAACAAAACAAACAAAAAGGGACAAAACACTCAAGTCCATAATTGCTTTCTCTATTCAAGTAGAAATTGAACTGGACAACTATTATCAACAACTATTTGTGTGTTGATAGCACACAACTAAGTGACTTGGAAGGAGACACCAAGATTCCGAATGGCTGATATTTTTGTGTTTGTATTTGCTTGCAATTTTACTTGTGAAATGCTCTTATGGAAAGTGTAATAAATGAGTTAATTATCAGATGTGGTTTTGCACCGGGAATCTGCTAATGTGATTCTTCTGTTGCTTCCGTAGACATATAAATGTCAATAACTCTTAGACAAGTATTGTTTAAATAATAGTATCTTCTTTTATATTCTTGCAGAATGTTTGAAATATGAAAGCATATTTCAGTCTCTATGTAGCATAAAAATTAATCTTCAGAAGTTTTGCTTTCCTTTACATGTCATGGTGAATAACTCAAAAATCCATCAGGATGAATTAATAAAACTTTTCTATAACTTAAGCAAGGAAAGATTTTCTGGTGACTAATACTCTTTTCAACCAAGGGACTGAGGAATAATAATATTATGTTTGATTTTAGAAGGATAAGAAACTGGCTGCAGTTCTGAACATATATCCTACATATAGAGAGTTAAGGAGCAATATTAGCATCTGGTTAAATGCTTTTTTTTTTTTTTTTTCCCCTTCTCCCCATGACTAATGATAATTTTTAATGTAGTTATTGGATTATGGAAGAGCTTATATACTAGGACTCTATATGTGTTAAAAATATTTTCTGATATCTAAATTGCTTAGAATTTTTCCTTAAGCTTAAGTATTAAGCTTAAGTATTAATACTTAAGTAATTAATTAATACTTAAGTATTAATACTTAATCACTTAAGTAATTAAGTAATACTTAAGTATTAATACTTAATCACTTAAGTATTTAACATTTCCTTTTATCTCCCTTTAATCTGCTGCTTGTTTTACATTTAGTTTGCATATTAAAACAGTGCCTTTTTTAAAAAAAACATTTTTACTTTATGTAAAATCCATTTGTACACTTTTGTGCCACTACTTTGGGGTCATGAAAGACTAGTATCTTTTCTTTCTTACATTTTGTCAAGAATTATGACACTGCTGTTGGCAGAATGTAATATCTATAGAAGGAGTTTGCTTTCAAAGGCCCCTTTATAACATGTTCTTTATAACATATAGATATAAGTCCGTAGAATAAAGACATAATTAATGCTGCTGAATTTATAGGTAACTGTAGCTTAGCTTGCCGTATATGAGAAGGGAGAAAAGGAGTTGTGCCACATATCTCTCTGCCAATTGAAGGAGAATCACTAGATCTGTGAAGGCATGAAAAATAAATTTTCAAAGTGCTGAAAGCTCCATCAATTACAGGTCTGGAATAATTAATGTTGACATATATAGCTGTATTTTAGCACTCCTCTGCAGGAAAAAGAGACAAGAAGTGACTTATACGAGAGAGAAACAATTGTCATCTACAAAACAACAGGAGTGAATTGATCTAGGCTGAATAAATAGTGAAAGTTAACTTTAAGATCTGCAGTTGTTCCTTAGTTTTATAAAAGGGAAAAATCACTTTGAAGTTAATAGATATTTTGTTTTTATAAGGACTAAATGGAAATAGTGATAATAAGGAAACTGCATGGATTTTACTGTGTCTTTGAGCTGCCAGTGTTACCTGAAGAATGATCTTGTGCATATGATGTTCGGTGCACTGAGAGATGTATGAATAGGAAATACTGAACACTGCTGTGTAAGGCCCAAGTAAGCTGTGCCTGCACAATTCTGCTAGCTCAAGACAACAAATTTTGTCTCAAAGAAGTGCACAGAGAAGCTGCTGGAATCACTCAACTGTGTCCATAGGTACAAGAGTAGAAGACCTTGGCACAGCAAAAAAGATCAAAGAAAGTGCTATGTATACCAGAGATAGGATATAAATTTCAGGAAGGAAGCAGCAACTTAAACTGGTAGAAAAATAAATGATCATAAACCTAGTTGTAAAGAACATTCAACAGGAGGTAGAACGTTTTAACTCCTCAGTCCCAGAACAGATTAATGGTAGAAATAGTAACATGAAAGTAATATTTAGGTAGTGCTAATCAGTGTGTGAAAGTGATTATATGGGTTACGTTTGCTTTTGATAGCTTCTCTTGACCCTGAGCATGGACCCCTTATGTCCTTTTCTCAAAGGGCTGATTCGTCTGTTCATGGGGGAAACAATTACACCTCTGGGGACAAAGTAGGGGAAATTTTCTACTCTTTATTTACTGAAGACAGAGGAAGAGTACCTGTGTTGTACTTGCTTTTCGGAGGAACAAGAGACACTTGAAGCGATAAGTCTACTTTTCAGGTAGTTATTGGTTTAATTTGCTCTGGGTGCTGGGTTGTGCTTCACTTCTTCCGCACATTCAGAGTGACTGGAAGGATTGATTCAGGGGAAGAGTAATTTTTCATGAATTTGGTGCTTGGGTCTGAGGAAAGGTGGACGAAAGAGGGGGAGCAGGAAAGCCTATCCAAGAAGCTTGTTTTGAGGAAATGAATTTGAATCAGAGAGGTCTTCATATTAGGGTTAGGTGATGCTGGCAGGCACACTGTGTGAAATATGGGGCTATGCTGGATGCTGTTTGGAAACGTTCCCTGGGTTTGTGTTAGCAAGGTTGTGACATGCTTATTTTGAATGAAGTTTGGCACAAACAGATTTACCAAGCTCTTGGAACAAAAATGACTGCTTCGGGAGGCAGGAAACACTTCCCTTGTGGACAAAACTAAAGCAATTGCAGAGGAATGGTATTTGTTTCCTCGTTTCCTTCTAAATCACTGAATAGCAAATACTGGCAGTTGCTGGAGGCAAGACATGGGACTTGATGTGTAAATAGTTAGTACAGGAAATCCTATTAGTCACTTTAACTTTGTGTTGAAGTACTACAAAAACATGTAAGAATGAGATATTTAATAGGAAAACTAGAAGGAAGTGTATGCCGTAATGTTTTCTGTATAAGAAGTAGAAAATGAAATACTGCATAATGACCTGGATTTATGCGTTGCCAATCTAGAAGTAGTTTGATGAAATGTAAATAATTTTGATACGCTCTCTGTTATCACAGGAAAAAAGTCCTTAGTGGCTCTGCAATATTGATTTTAGGGCATTAACACAGCAAAAAACCCTTTGATGCAGTCATTCAACGGTGCTTACCTTGATCTAAGATTACATAGTCTTATGGGTGATTTGGGTTATTGGTGCCTTCTTGTCATTTGTCTAAGTGCCATTAGGTAGTGAGGGTTTGTAGCTGATATAGGGTATCAGGCCTTTTAAAGCCCCATTATGCACCGGTTACTACTGTGCAAAGTGTGCTCTTAAATATTATCTTGTACACTAATTACACCGAATGGGCCAGGGTAACACATTCGTGTTACTCAAATTAATGACCCATTGCGTTAGTAGTGATAGTGAAGGAAATCTGCAGGCAAATTTCCTGTTTTAATTAGAGGGAGGTTAGTGCCACTGCACTGCAACTGGTGATAGCTACTAGGTCTTGGCAGACAGAAACCGTCTCTGTTTAATGTATAAATAAACCTTTTTCATGTGTGTATTGCATTTTTAAAGCTTGCTTAAATTTGGTACTTCAAATGTAGTTTCTGATTTGCCCAACCCTGCAAGGGAGCACAACACCAAGGCAGGACAGCACTTCATCTGCTTCCTGTAACTCATGGGTGGATGCTTTCCACTGCAAGTTGTGAGTTAAAATGAATATACAAGATGTGGAAACTCCTGTTACCTGAGCATTAGCTTGACTCCTACCCAGCTGATCGTTCTCCGTGTTGGGGCAATTTCTGCTGCTTTGTGGCATCCCCTTCCGCTCTCACCTCTCTGTTGCAATCCTTGCAGACTTAACTCATTTTTATCCTGTTCTTTTTTATAAAGCACAGAGTCGCTTTACTGAGCTGCAAGAGGGCAGGGTGTGGAGAGGTGAACGGTAGTCATGTTTCTGTGTTCCCAATGCTTTTGGCATCCTGCGAAGGGAGCTCTCAAGAAGCACACTGTGCGATCTTGGCATATTGTGCAGATTGATGCCCTCCTGTGAGCGCTGCATTTTGCAGTAGCCCCATGGCTGCTTGTTAAAGGTGTCCCTTTCTTTGGGCTTTCTGTTTGATTCAATGCCAGCTGCATCATGGGAGGTACTGCAGCGCACACCTTTTTGCTTATGGGCTCAAAAGGGGTGATTTCCCTGAAGATTTAAATAGAGCGAGGTGCATGAATCACAGAATCACAGAAGGGCTGAGGTTGGGAGAGGCCTCTAGAGATCACCTAGTGCAACTCCCCCTGTTTGAGAAGGGTCAGCTAGTGTTGCACAGGATCCCATGAAGGGGAACAAAAGTTTCACTTGTGTTTTTAGGACTCGACTTTTCTGCTGCTAGTGTGGTTGTTGGTATGCTTTGTAGGTTATCTGATATGTAATAGTATCCCAGGATAGGTTAGATTGGATATTCAAAATGGTGGCTACTAATGTATGACGAGTGTTGATTTTTTATTATATAATATTTTCAGTATTTTGCATTTTTTGTAATACTATAATGGATTACACTTCTAAATTTCTTTTTTATTTTGTTCAGTTCAAACAAATTGCAAACAGAACATCTCCAGAAGTTTATAATCAAATTCTTATTTCATGCAAGGAATAGAGTTAGTAAACCAGGATAGTTAAACTGTAATCTCATTGTGCAGCATACTCTGCTAAATCAAGCTATGCATATTTGGAATAGCTTATCTTTTTTCTGTTATTGTATCACTAACTTTCTGTAAAAAAAGTTGGAACAGCATAAATAGACTAGGTTACATCATAAACGTGAAGAAAACCATTTTTTCCTTGAATTTTACTTTTCCAGCAATTCTCAAAGCAATGAGTAGAAGTTTTATGGCATATCTCTCGAATCCACTTCTATAATGACATACTTTCTTACATAGAACTCTTACAACTGGAGCTATGCTTAATTAAAAGGTCATTATTTTCTCTGTAGGTTATCGCACAGGCTCATGAAACAATTACTTATCAGCCCTCCGTGGATTGCAGATCTTAGATCAATACCTACTGCTTGTATTAGTGCAGGACAATCTCTAGGAGTCCTTGATACAGCTTTCAAAAATGCTATGTGTGATACCTTAAAGTTATCATGAGATCTCCCTATGAGCCTGTTTGGTGTTACGGCATCTATAGGGGTAACTGACGGCACCAGTCTACCCTACAGTCTGTGCAGTAGCCTGTAGAGGTGAAGGAGTCTCTCCTGTCTTTCATTTAAATTGCCCAGATAGGAGTTGCTGGAAAAAATAGTGAACGAATGTGAATATTTCACTCAGAATGGCTGGCATATTTAGGTTCTTCAGACAGCACACTTCTGACAGAAGAAATGAAGGGTAAGGATGTTATCCAAACAGTTACATTGGCAATGGAAATGTTGTATTATTTTTTCCCTGAAAGGAAGTTATAGAAAGTATGGGAAGGAACAAATAAAGGACTTCTGTTCTCATTACATCTGTCAGGAAAAGGAGGAGCTTTTTGATTTCATTTAAAGAAAAAATGGGAGACTTTATACTGATAGAAATGATTTTCATTTTATAGAATGTGTATATTTAAGCTGTGCAGTGGCATAGTGACATTGCACCTAATGAGATGTAAAATGATATATGTAATGAGAAAATCCAGTAGACAGTAGAGAAATACATAAAGAAATATGTTAGGATTTCATCATATGTCAATCAGAGATCAAATGAAGGGCTCACTAGTAAGCAGTTTTGACACATTGCATCCTTTTTCGGATTCTTATATGCTCCTATAAAATACCTGAGATTAGAAAAGACAGGTTATTGGAGTTGGTGGACACCCTCTGATTTGATGGCATTTCCTCTCTTTGGGGGATTTTGTGTTGTGTCCTGAAAACTACTTACCATGGCAACTGTTTACATTAATTTGAAGTTGTCTTTCAAACTGTCTTTTTCACCGTTTGGACTGCCCTTTTTCCTTGCTTGCCAACTGCTCTGTATCTGTAGAAAGCCTTCTCAGAAATTATTTGCAATCATTTTAGCAGTTATATTCTCTGAAGATGCTCAGATCTGTAATCTGTAACAGAGACCTATGTTTTCTCATTTTCTTTCTCCCTCTCCTAGTTTCTCCTTTTCATAATGATTTTCCCAGGTATTTCCGTTTAGTGTCTTAATCTTCTGCACTTAAAGAAATGATGACAGTTGTCTCTCATGGCTTTTTTCATTATTTAAAAGCCATTCTCCTTTTCCTACCACTCTGAACGAAGTCAAATCACTGTCTTCAGAAGTTGTTGTCAAACATATCAAAAACTTCCTTGCAAGAGCCATGTGCTGAAAGATAATTGCTCTGTGTCCACTCATATTCAAGCAGAAAATCAAGGAAAAAAAAATCTAATTGTGCTCATACAGAACATTTCACTGAAAGTCTGTGTCTAATTGTGGTGGTGAACACACAGCAGGAACACTAGCAAGAGGAGATATCTTTATACCCTTCATCTTTGAAGAGGCCTTTTGACACCAAATATGATTCATGGTATGAAAACAGTCTCCTGACAAGTTATACCCCAATAAAAGTGTCATTGTTGAGTAGGCTGCATATGAAGCATTTGTCAGAACATACATATTCTGCCTAATTATTAATAGAAAGTGTATTTTCTCTCAGTTGTTTTCCCCTACTAATTAACATTCCTCTGTGTTTTAAGATTTTGCTTGGCAATAAGGAGTTGAAGCAAGTCTGCAGTTCATATACTCAGTATGTGGCTTCACATGTTCTATTCTGAGTTGATGGGTTCAGTTGAACCATCCAATGTGCAAATAATGGGGGGCTTCTATGTTGTGCCCCCCCAAATTAGCAACAGGATATCGCTCTTCCCTTTTACACATTTGTTATGAGATTCCATGACTGTGGAACAAATGTGTTGCTATAAATTAGAGGTGGTGGCAAATACTCTTCTTATTCTGGAAAGTGTAAATCAAAACAGTTGCCTGGAATGTATAACATCAAAATATTCTATATAGCAGCCATTATAGAAATCTTAATTCCCTTAAAATATCTCAAAATCAAACTTTGACCCCTTACCCTTGGTCACCATCCTGCAACTAACACAAAGGCCAGTGTGAGTAATAGCTAATAAGCTGTGAATACATTCGCAGCTACATTTTTCATAATAAGAATATTTTGCTGGACTTTTTCCATTACAGATATTGAACATAGCCTCAAGCTCTCATGAAATAGACCCTGATAGTATTCTAGGCATTTGGGATCTACATGCAAGAGATCTTTGCATTCATAAAATTGTCAGCAACATCAGCTCCTCAAATGCTAAAATTATAGAAGAACACATGTTCCATTTCCACTCTCTTTAGATATTTCCACTGCATCTGTTGAGAAAGGGAAGTAGTGGACAATTTAAGTAAGACCCTTCTGGAAAGTCTGAATATTTAAACAAGATGATCAGAAAACCTGAAGATACTAATCAAAAATTGTTGAGATTCAGTTTATATAATTATCACTAAAATCTATTAATCTAACTAAATGTTTACATGGACTGATCTCTAAATATTCATTGTTAAGAAAGGCATTTGCAGATGTACTGCTTGTAGAACAACACACGAATTTAATCCTCTTGGAAAGGAGATTTTCATCACCCTTTCTAAACTATAGGTATTATAGAACTTCTCACTTGTCTCTGCAATGTGGTACCTTGGTGGAAAGGGACTTGAAAGATTCTCAGATTTAATTTGCAGATAGAAATAAATGCAAGCATGTAGTGTAGACACTGACTTATACTGAAGGGGAGAGGGAATTTTTTGTTCACATGCCATGCTGATGGTCACAAGCTGAGATGGTAGTTGACATCCCATGCGGTTTGTAGCCTTCCCTGTTCATCACAGATTTTTAAATGTCAGACTTTTCCCTATGCTTGATATGCAGTGATTTTAACTCTTCCCTTCAAGTATGCATTCAAGAGATTATGATATATATACATAGATGTAAAATTTCCTCACAGAGAAGCAATTACATATAACTTCAAATTCATGTATATATTTCAGCTCATGATTTTTAAATCCACATATGCTTTTGAGACTCTTGTCTAATGATTTCTTAAGTTATTCTAATTTTGCCTCTGTCTGATTGCTTACAAAGAAGCCAAATAAAAACCTATACACCATTAAAAACCATGAAATGCGATAGAAATTAGATTATTTATGTTTTAGGCAGCATTGGGGCCAGTCTTTCTTTGGCAGATTCAGTCTTTTTAAGTTTTCACAGACTTTACTGCAAGCCTAGACTCAAAAATCAATTTATCCAATTGCTATAAAATTGTTGTAATGTTGCATAGTAAGGTAGATACAACTGGTGTCTTTGGTGGAAAGATAATAGAAAGGAAAGATCTTTACATGATAAGCTTAATTGCTTTTACTGTCTGCCATGAATGTCCTAGTGTTTCACCCGTTTTAAAATGAAGTGTTTTGCATGTGGAGCTTTACTATGTACTTAATAAAGTAAGACAGATATCGATGACAATACCACTGGAAAAATCATCTAGATATGCCTAACTTCATCATGATTTGGTGTGTAGCTAGTAGATATGAATTACCGGAATGGTGTTTCCAAACAGAGGAAATCCTCCTGGTGCAAGTAGTAAAAATGGCTAAGCTCAGTATCCAGTTGGGAATGCCAAATAGCCAAAAACAAACCAATAAAACCCCCCACGTTACCAATCACAGTATTGCACTGAAATCATTAAGACCCTTAGTTAATAAGGACAAAAGAAACATATCAAAAGGGTGTAAGAGAACGTGTCTTATCAAATGCTGCTTGTTTTTCATTTCCAAACAGCCATGCTGAAGAGCAGGTGCTAGTGCTCAGGAAATCTCTGCAGCAGTAAGGCTGGCCCTAGCCTGTGGGACCAGTGAATGATCTTTGTCATCCTGACATTTGAAACCCCTGAATGCACCCGTTGTCCCATTGCATCCTTTTCACAGGGCAGAAAATCAGGTTATGTGTCATGCCCAGAGAGCGCAATGAGAAGATGTGCTTAAGTGGCAACTGTTTTAGTAACTGGATAAAACTGCGTACTGTGACTAGCCAGCAGGACAGATACGAGAATATTTGCATCATTGTAACTCATTTGTGCTATTTCTCAAAGCTGCACTGTGCTTGTCTCTTAGATGATTACCTAGGCTTATTTTTTAGTTAAAAAAAAAAAAAAAAAAACTGTGGATAATGTCAGCTTACTAATAGGTCCAAAGATAGAATTTCTTTTGCCTGTTCTGACAGCCTTGAGTCTTTCACACAAATCCCTGGCTTGCCTGGCTATGCCTGGAGGCTGATACGCTACTTTGGGCTTTTTCAATGCTGTTGATGTGTACTGTGCCACCAACACAATAGTCTGTTTCTGCAGATAAATCATGCACAAATAAAAGAGCATATGTCAAATCTTAATCCTGTTTCATTGTGGAAGTATCAGTGTAGATAAAATAAGACCCTCCTTTCCCTCCTGTACTGAATCTTCAGATAATACTTGAGTCAGAACAGTTGAGTATTTTCTTTTCGATAGTACTCCCAAGCGCGGAGCCAGCCGTCCCCTCGTTCGTTTAATCGCGAGCTGTAGCGAGTGTCCTTGAGGAGCGGCGCTGGGGTGAACCGCCCCGCTGGCATCCGCAGCAGTTGGTGCTTCAGGCTGGTTAAGTATTTAAAGCACTTGGGGCGGGCCGGTGTGGGCTGCAGCCTGCCCGGCGTGCGCGGCACCGGCTGCCAGGACCCTGTGCCTGGCGGGGAGCGAGCGGAGACCGACCAGCTGGCTCCTGACAAAGCTGGGCCCACTGCCGGCCAGCAGTGCCTTTGGGGAGCCCTCTGAACCTGCTGGCCCCTTGCAGAGGATACCAAAGCAGGCAGCACTCTGCTGAGCTGCCCGAGTAAAACTGGGCTTAATTGGGATGATTAAATTTGGAAAGGTTTTTAGTGTTGTTCGTAAGTATTAATCTTTTATATCTAAGACAAAGCAGCACAAGTGAGTGGCCATTAATAATGCATAAGAAAACCCAATAATTGGTCCATTGCTGCTGCTGGCATGAAACCCAGCACTTGGCTTGAAGACCTGACCCAGATATGAGGGTGGACCTGATGAGCACCCCCAGGCTGTGAACCTGCGGCAAGCCACTCAGTCCTTGTGGCCTTGGCTCTTTGTGTTTTCCTGCCATCCAGATCCCAGAGGGTTGTGCTTTTATGGCTTTGATGCTCTGGCAGTCTCCGCTCAAATTCAGAGTGTTTTTCTCGAGAAGCAGACTTGGTGTTAAGAAATGATAAAATGTGTTGAACAATGTATTTTGAAGGAACAAGCACAGTTACAGCAGCTGTAATGCTCTTTAGGTGTGTATTTAACTATATCATTAAAAAAATGCAATGTTTTGATGAGAAGAAACCTTTATACCTGTTAGGATTTAATAAGCAATTAAACATTCAGGAAAATCTTTTAAATGAAGTGAAAGCATGCAAGCATTCTCAGAAAATAATCAGCAGAACATATATTCACTCATAACATATTTAAAATTTTATATTGCTGTTCAGAATACATGAATGTCTATGTAGAAATGCTCCTGTGTGGTGGAGCTGACAATATATAAAGACATTATTGTCAGGGTGCCAAAGGTTTGACTTAAGACTAAACCAAAATGTTTTCTATTTCTTTTCTTGTATAGTTTTCACACATAAAATATACCTAATAGTGTTGCAGTGCAGCAGAGATAACAACATTGACTTATACCCATGATGAATATTGAAAAAGGTATAAAAACAATTCCAACAAACCAAAATCAAATTGAACAACCCAAAAGTTTAGAAGGGAGAGTGGACATGTATTCTGCAAGAACTTGATCAAGAACAAGAAAAACACTTGTTTTTCTATTACTTCCACTGGGTTTCAGAATCAATCTAACTGAGGCAGTGAGGTAAAGGCAATATAAAAGTTCTGATTCCTTCTCTTGCCTGTTAAAATCTGCATTTCATAGGCATTTTTCTCTTTCCCAAACACTGGGCAGACCTTTGTGCTTATTTTCAAGTCACATTTTTGCATGAAAATTATAAAACTTTCAGCTTCTGCATGTTTGCAGTGGTTGACCTAGTTCATTGCAGAAATAGGTTAAAATTAGCCTTCATAAAAATCTATTTTCATCTCATGGAATATCTTTTAGCCCATGTCTTATTGTATTTCATAATATGTCTATCTTTTCCTGCTTAAAAAGCTGGCGTTGTTTTGCTAAGCTTTGATCAAGACACGCTCATTCTGACCATGACATCCTTAATTATATCCAGAGATATGGTAACAAGGCGGCTTTATCCTGCCTGATGTGCGTAGTATCTTGAAGTATATCATTGCTTCAGATTTTCAAATATTATGTATTCTTTTGTTTGGGGAAAAAAAAAGATTGTTTAGCTGATGGGAAATGGAGTTTTGACTTTTTTCCTTTTAGCACTTTGGTATATTAGCACTCTGAAATAAGGAAAATTGTGTGGTATGTTCACACTTTGTGGTTAAAAATTACACATGCACAGTACGAATTCTCAGGTCACAATTCCTGTCTAGCCCATGTGACTTTTTATGACACACAGCTTGATAAGTTTGTGCTGATCATATTCTAGGTTAGTTTTACTAACTATATTCTGCCATTGTTATGGCTAAGACTTTCCAACTCCAGGGTTTATAATAATGACACATTGCATTCTTTATACTATTTTTAGGAAAGCTATAACTGCATGGGGAAAGAATTTGTGTGCTTATGTGAAAATGTGATCGCTGCAGAGCTTCTTGGGGCCGTATCAGAAATCATAATAACTGTTGTTTTTTAATAGTTCAAACTTCAGTACAGGTATAACTCTGTCTATGGGGTTCACTGATGAGCATGAAATGGAAAATGGAAGGATTATGGTATTGGTGTTTGCACATTTGCTATAAAAGTATTGTTGTTTTGGATTGTTCCAATCCAAATGTGTGAAAGTTCATTGACAACAGCACATCTGATTTTTCTGCAGTATACCTGCCTTCTGATCAAACATTACCATTTCTCTAGTCTCTCTCTTTGAGTGATCCTAAAGCCTTCTTGCAAGATAATGCCTTGTTTTGCTCAGACATGCACTGGAATAAAGGAGTTCAAGCTTTCTTTTTGGTCCTAACCAGCCCGCACAATTTCTTGACCAAATTTCTCCACGAAATTTCTTTTTTTGCAGAGGATTTGGGGCTTGGCCCCTGGCTGTCTTCCTGCTGAAAGTGGGAAAGAACTGGACAGAACCTCAATTCTGCCTTTAACATCCGCTTAACACACAGCTGAACTGTCAGATTGTGCGAAATCTATCATGGAAGATGGAAAGACCAATTTGCTTTCCTCTGAGGTATCAGAAACTAAATGCAGACACTTAAAGCTTACTGCACACCGGCAAAATAAGCAGAAGACATGCTGAAAATTCATGAGCTCTTTTCTTCTATCCTTCTGTTCAGGCAGGATTGTTCAGGACCTGCATCATGAAGGCATTGCTCACTGACCTTACTCTAAGACTTATTTGCTTGTTATCCTTATTACTTTGTTTATACAGCAGTAATCCCCATAGACCTCAGCAATATTCAGGACCTATTTTCCTGGGCATTGTACAAATAAATAAGGAAGTGGCTTAGCTCGAAGGACTGTGCAATTTGCACCAAGTACAGGGTCTAAATTTAATTTTCCTCATCATGTAAGTAACCGTGGGTGTGTATTGTAGTCCGTACTGCAAAGAGAAAGGTTGTGATCAGTTTTGGGCTCAGCTGATAACTCTGTTAAAGGATATGACAAGTGATTTTGAGAATCACATTTCCTCTCTGGCTTAATAAGTGTCTTCCTATCCACATAATACAGAATAAGTGTATTGATATACACACTGATAATCTCCAGCTTTCTGTCATCATCCGAATAATTCACAAAAACTAACTATGTATGCGTGCCTTGTCATCTTAGGTAGCTGCTGAGCATATCTCACTTGCTTACAAATTGGCTGGGATTTGTACTACACCTGCAGCATCTTTGTCCCACAGCAAACAAAACTGCTAAACACAGTTGGTTGTGCACTGGGTCATCTGTGCTAACAGCACACCAGGTATGAAATATGTTGTTTATTTTATGCATGGTATATGCTAAGATTTCATTAAGTTCAGTGACGACACAGAAACATTCCAGAACACGATCATGCCTTGGCAGTCCTGAGATTTATTGTTAAATGTAGTGTTACCAAAGGAATTATGATGCACTGGGGAGAAATTACCTTTCTTGCAAATATCCTTTAGAGGATTGCTTTGGAGCTAGGCATGGTGTTATTTTAAACAGAAGTTTATAAACAAGAAAGAGCTTTCATAAAGGTTTGTTCTCTACATAACGGCCTTTTTGTTGTTGTTATTGTTATTAGGCAAGTCTAATAATAACAGCTACTCCAGCTACTTTTTTTCTCTCCTTTTAATTTGAAGTAGGGTTGTAAAGGTTGGATGTTTTAACATTATATGAAGTGCTTCTGGCATTGAGCTATTAGAGAGACCAGGATTGGCTTTACTCACTAGGTCATGATAAATGAATGCAGATGCAAAGACTATGTCAATTGTGTCGATGGTGAAGGCTGAGCCACACAGGTTGTGAAAAATACGAGAGGGCAGGAAATAATTTATTTTTCTAACAGCCTACTTCCCATTTACAAGTTGTACCTGTTGGAGCTGAAAATGCACCCCTTCTTTTGTCCTTTCACTGCTGCCTGTCTCTCTTTTTTATTTGACAGCGATTCAGCACTTGAGGCCTTAAGATCAAACGGGTATTATTAATAGCGACCATTACAGTCCCCTGAGGATTAATTTTACTTTTTGTGTGTGTGTGTGCTTTCACAATAGTTTCAAGATGCTGGAATTCAGATATATTTCAAGTAAAAAAAAAACAGTTTAGACAGGTTGATTCATTTAGCTACCCAGCATGATCTGATTGCTTTTCTAAAGTTAATTCCCAGTGAGTTTTTTTTTCCCACCAGAAGAATACTACAGTAGCTATTGCTATGAATGAAAATAATTGTTTTCTTGCAAAGAAATGAATCAAATAAACTTTTTTCCTAGTTCCTTCTTAAGTCTTTTTTTTTTTTTTTTTTTTCAGGTCACTCTGAGAAAAGATATATTAAGTAAATAGACATTTACAAGATATTGTTTATGCTATGTCCTGTTTCTCAAGAATTAAAGTCTCTGAATTTTGTGAGGAAATTAATAAGCCTTATTCAGTT